>JAWWEW010000078.1:2747839-2772490 GCA_035583185.1 Anabacerthia variegaticeps
GGAGACCCTTTTGGCCCCAAACCCACCCCATTTACTCCCCAGGGAGACCCTTTTTGCCCCAACCCCCCCCATTTGCTCCCCAGGGAGACCCTTTTTGCCCCAAAACTCCCCCTGTGGAATGGAATGGGAGTTGTTGGATTTGGAGGGATTGGAATCCCACCTGCAGAAGGGAGGGAGCTGTTCGTGGTGCTGCAGCAGAGCCCTCCCCCAGACCCTGGGGTTTTGGAGCTCTCATTTTGGTCAAAAAAAGTGTTTATTTAAAGGTTTTTCGAAACCTTAAAGGTGTGGCTTGTTCGGGATCGAGCTATAAATATATCCTTAGCTGGAATATCAGGAATTTCCACATGGCTTGAGGCTCGAAAATATCCACGTTCCAAGCAAAAGTGCCTCCAAAAGGCATGTTTGGAGGCAGGTAATTACTCTGATTCATCTGTAAATCATTTATAAGGCATTATAAATTCCTCGAGCTGCCAAAATCCCGGCCCTTCGTGGCATCCAGGAGCACAGCTCAGAAAGGAGAGGAGCAGGAAAGAATGGTTATTTTAACTGAGATCAATCTGAAGTCTGGCTGGGGAGTTTTCTAAATTCTATTCCAGGAATACTGGATATATTTTAAAATAAAAAATAAATATCTGGATTCTGACATTCAATGTTCCTGCCCATGTGAAATGATATAAAAACTCATCATGCAGCAATAGGGCAGAAGGTCTATTATCTTACTTCTGAAGTATCTTAAAATTGCATATTATCTTAAAATAGTTATAAAAGATAAGTTGGTCAAATCAACTTTTTTCCTCCTTTTTTGTTTTTTTCCCCTTTTCCTTTTTTTATGCCATGGAGGAGCCTATATATCCACTTTAAGCAAACCCTCTGCTTTCAGCCAGCTAAAGAGAGATTAATTTCTCCTATAAACTTAAGAGATATTGGTAAACGATTCCTGCACCACAGAATAAGCCATTTCTGTGGTGGGATTCATATCAGAGAATGAAATCTCAAGCTGGGCAGCAAAACAGCACAAGCCAAGTTAATTTGTTTTTTAGCAGGGCATGCAAAATCCTCCTCCCTGGAATGAAATATTGCCACAATTTAAGCTTTATGACCCCCAAAGCAAAACTCCAGAGGAGTTTCTTCTTTTCTTCAGCTCTTTTACAAAAGGCCAGAAAAACTGTAGGAGAGAATTTAGCCTTTTTGCTTTCCTGTTCCTTCTGTCCCATGTGAGGAATTTGAGGAAGGAATTGCACGTTTTCCTTCCCTCTCTTTTTGCCAGGGGCAAATTCCCATCCCCATTCCGAGCCAGCAGTGCTGGAGAGCAGCTCATGGGCAAAGCCAAAGATCCCCCTTCCCCATCCTCATCCTGCCTTGCCCTGAATTAAAATAAACCACAGTGAGGATTGGACATGCAATTCCTGCTGCCTCATTCATTCAGTGATGGAAAAGGCCAAGGAGTTTGGGGGAGAAAACAGGGTTTAGTGAGGGCTCAGGGAGTCAATATTTAAGGTGTTACACAGAAACACAGAATGGTTTGGGTTGGAAGGGACCTTGAAGACCATCTCATTCCAATTGCCCTGCCATGGGCATGTGAGATATGAATGTAAGTTACTCTGTGCTTCTGCTTTTGGGGGTAAGTAAAGCTGAATTGTCTCTTTTTTTTGCCACGGTGAGATGAGTCTACACAGATATTTCTCTACCACTCAGCAGACAGAGTTTTGAATAACTTGTTATAGAGCTGGAACTTGCTCGTCCATCTGAAGATGATTTAACTTGCTGCTCCTCAGTTTTATTTTGCTGAGGAAAAATCAATATGCAAAAGCTGTCAGGAGTCCAAATTATTATACTTATTCAACTGCATGTATTATTGAGCAGGCAGCTCCCTGTAATGAAGCTCTTGGCTTAAGTTTGGGAGGTATATTAAGAAGTTGTGGATGTGGCTGAGAATCAGCTGAAACAAGAAATGGAATTGTACAGTTGGGCAGTTTTAATCACTGGCCACCTCTGTGAGAGTATCAGTGTTGGAGGAAATCTCATAAGAAGAAAACATTTTGAGGTTAAGAACAGGCTAAGAAGAGTCTTTGGTCTAAGAACACTTGATCCATGACTAGAGTTTTCCAAGTGATCCCAAAATACAGGCGGATACAAAAGCAGTGATTCTAAACATGCAAAGTGTGATACATCAGAATGTTCCTCCAGCAGCCCAAATGATGAAGAAAAGGAAGTGATTCTTAGGTAGGTACAGAAAATCTTCCAAGTGAAGTTATTAAGAGAATTTCTTCTAACCCATTCTTGTTCCCATCACAGTTATTGTTCTCCCACTGGTGGCCTATGTGCGGGCAGCCATTCCCATTAACAAAGCAAACAGCCCTTGGAAAACAGGCTTTCCAGAGCGGGATTCAACTGAGGATTGACTGCCAACATCTACATCTGAATAGCCCTCGGAATTTTTGTGGGAACAGACAGAAACAGGCAATCCGAGAGAACAATGTCTCTCGTTGGAAAGCAGATGTTTGAAAGAGGTGTGATGAGTCCTTCCCTCAAAAAGCAGGCTGTTGTGCACTGACTGGGAAGGCAGCTTTGGCACCACAGCCAAGACAGACACGCTCATGGCACAGAAACCTCAAGCTCCTGGAGAAGAACCCACTGCAAAAAGATAATAATAAAAAAAGAGAAAACCAAAACACGCAGATATCCTTCTCATCTTCAGATCATGGTGCAGAAGAATAACCAAGGAAGTTCAAACAATGCCACCTTCATAGCAGGAACACCAAAGTCCCATTATATCCCAAAAGAGAAGGTCCAACCAGTTCTCTTCCTGGGCTGTGCCACTAACAAATCTGCCTCAAATGAGAGGCTGAATGAAGGATTAAATAGGAACGAGGAGGAAATGGAAGGGACCTGCAGGATGTTTGATGACTGCCACTGTCACCTCATGCAGTGACAGAGGGGGTGACCAGTCTCCACGTGGAAGGAGAAGGAGGATTCTGTTCCTGCTTCTCCACAGGAGCTCCCAGGCTGGAGTTTTGCTTCCCACACGCATCTTTTGGGAAACCTCTGTGCACTGCAGCCCTGGAGCTGGTCAGAAACCAGTGTCACTCCTGTGTCTCTGCTCCAGTGACTCCAATCCCTCTCCTGCTCCTTCCCAACACAAAGCCACAAGGAAAAAGGATCCTGCTTTTCAGTGCCAGCCGTGGGAAACATCACTACAAATACTTAATGAATTAATTAGCTCCAGGAACCCAAACCTGAGGAATTACAGAAAATATAAACATTTGTATTTTGTCTATATTAATTATTAATAGGTACCAGTATCTTTCAAACCCTTCCAGGCTTTTATAAGCTCGAGCAGAACTCATAAATTATTGCTGCAGTGTCCTTTCCTTGCCTTTGGGTAATTTGACTAAAACAACCAAATTTTGTCATGTGTGTGTGCAGTAATCACATATTTTTCCTGCTAAAAACAACCAAACAGGTCTCTATCAGCCAGTGCTCAGAATTATTCACTTTAGTAATCTTTTTTTTCTCTCTCTATCTCTGCAATCAATGTGTTTTTTCACACGTTAATTAACACCCTCCAGCAAACAAACCTTCCTTCCTTTTTTTTTTTGAGGACTCTGAGCAAACACAGCTGGTTCTCTGGAGATGCCTGTCTCTTTTCACTGAGATTCATGGAATCAGGGAAGCCAAAGTAGCTACTGAAGCCTTGGAGGTAATCCCAGGGATAAAATGAAGGTGTCTCTGGGCAATGATGTTCACTTAGAAGGTTCCTGTTTTCCATCCCTGATTATTCAAGGAGCTTGGGTGATTAATTTAGCCTGACCATGGGATTTTTAGGAAGCTGCATCAGGTATTTCCACTATAAGGATTTCTTTTATTTTCCCAGAGACAGGGGCTTAGTGCAGTTTGAGATGCATTAAGATTGACATATAGACACAAGTATTCTATAGGTCCCATTTCAGAGTGTCTCGATACCCTAAGGAATACAGAGCCTTGGTATTTATGTCCACCTGCACCTGGGCCTGAAAATCTCCAAAATAATTCCCTATTTCTCTTGCTTCAGGAGCTTCTTAGACACTAGAAAGCAATTTGCAGGCAAAGTCTGGGGTTCATCTAGGGTTTCTCTGAAATGCAGCCACTGCCAGAGAGGAGAACTTCAATCAGTGCTGTCTTAATCCTTGTTTCAGCACTGGAAATAAAGATCCTAGAAACCAGTCAAGTGTGCCATTGATTCCAGCAAGAATTGAACTCATTCTCTCACTGCTGGGGTTTTTTTCAGCGAGACCAACAACCTAAAGCAGCAATAAAACCTCGCTCTGTCAGAAAATCCAGCAGCCAGCACAGAACAAGCCATGGGAATAGGAACAAAAGAGCATTTTCACCAAATTACCTTTTAAAAGAATATCCAGTTGTCTGACACCTGACTCACTCATTGCTACAGAGGCGTAACATGTTTTTAGGATCTTTATGAAAACGCAATTTCCACGCAAGGAAACACATTTTTTTCAGCACTGGAGCAGATTGCAGCAGCTGCCTGCTGGGCTACAGCACCAGCACATGAGCATCAGAGAGGGCCACTCAGTTATAATTCAGATGTCTGAATGGTATTTTGGGGATTGGCTTTATTCCCCATGTTGCTACAGATGTTAAAAAATTAGATGACTGCACGTTGTCACAACTTCCAGCTGTCCATGACCTTGAAGATGCTGAGAGCTGAAACCATCACTCATTCAATTGCAGAAGTTTTGCTTCTACTCATCATTCGTTTGTTTTAACTGCAGTGACCTGATTGCAATTCCAAGTGCTGCTCACAACTGCAGCTTGGGGCAATAGGAATTCAACCAGTCCCCCTGCCAAGAGGGAAAATCAGTTACAAATGTATCTAAAACCGTGGAATCATTAGATGGTTTGGGCTGGAAGGGAACTTAAAGATCATCTTGTTCCACCCCCATCATGGGTAGGGGCATTTTTTACCCTGGGTTGCACCTACTACGCTTTGTATTTGAAAATGTTCATTTAAAAAAACCCCAAAACCCCATACAAAAACAAACCACCGAAACAGAAACAAACAAACAAAAAAAGTGCCAGTAAGTAATACATGGGGAAAGTGTTTTAATAATCTCATCACATACTGGGAATAAAGTGTCCCATTTTCTCTAGATCAGCTTCTATTGCACATCATGTAAACCAAGGAGTGGAAGGTAAGACTGGACTTCTTGATAATATTTAAGTCTGGACCAAAAAAAGAGAGATGGGGTGGTTTAATGAACTATCTGTAACCACAGAAACAAGGACCTCAAAAGTGGAACTGTGTCAATAATTGATATTTCATTTTCAAACACAGAAACAAAAAATCCCACTCTGGTCAATTAAGTGTTATTTTTACCTTCATTTTGTCTGACGTGAAAACAGAGAGTTGGACAGGCAGATTTTTAGTTTTTTATCTTTAATTTAGTTGTTTCTTTATTCTTTAACCCCAATTCAATTTAAGCAGCAATACTTCTGAAATAATGTTCTGCCCTGAAATGGCTGTAGGTTTTAATTTCCTAAACATGTTAACTGGTACTACTTTTCAGCCTTAATCATTTTAAAATTTAACCGTAACCTGCATTTTTCAATGACCAAACTGCTTGCAGAGAAATTCTTTTATTCCTTCTTGTTCCCAGAAACTAATCTTATCCGAGTCATTATCCTACCCAGTTGCCTGGACAAAGTCCAATCCATATTTTATTTTCTTGTCACTTATGTTCCTTGCTTATTCAAGAAGGGCTTCCTGACAATTCTGGGGAAAGAACCAGGTAGGAATGATCAGGATGAACATACTATGGGATGGAGGGAGCAGCTCAGAGTGTCCCATAGTTAATGGTGTTTTCAGAGCTGTAGGCGTTAAATTCCAGTACTTTTCCTTCCCTCCATTTCCCATCTGAATGGAAGTCCAGCAAGTGCTGAGGAGATAACTAAAACCTGGATTTATTAGCAGGGCTTGAAAAGGAGGAGTCCTCCTTTAAAGCACCAAAATGTGGTAGGCAGAGGCTGTTGGTGCTGCCCAAGGAGATAATAAAAATTTCTGCTCCATTACAGCAATTTTTGCATCTTTTCTCTGAGTCATCTCCACTGACTGTCCCCAGGATGATGATGATGATCACCTTGCCTAAGCTTTAACTACCTGAGAGAGTCCATACAGCTTCACTTGTCCTCTGGCTTCCCTCTTGAGTCAGCAGAGGGGAAAAGGCCATTCCAGAGAACGATTTATCCCACTAATGCCAGGAACCTGTAGCAGTTTGAAAGGAGCAGCTCAAGAAAGGACCCACAGCATTACAGGGGCTGCTTAGACTTGGTTTAGGTCAGAGAATTGAGGGGTTAGTCACTGAAATCAAGACACAAGTCACATCCCTGGAGACAGAGCAGTGAATAAGAAAAAACTGGCAGGATCTGAGGTTAAAATTCTTATGACATCTAATCTATGTTGAGGGTGAAATTAATTTTGTCTCATGGTTTACATACTGGATATCCAGAGCTACAAAAGGAGGAAGGTGCCTTGCTCATTTGTAGTGTAGGTGCCACTGCAGGTACCAAAGTTTAATGAGATAAATCCCAAGCTAAATAAACATAACTCAGGAAAATATCATTAATATCTGAGTAGCTCCTGTGCCATTCTTTCCTAGCCCCAGAGCTGGGAGCAGGTCAGGAGAGTCTGGATGGGAAGAATGAAAATGGGAAGGGTACATATGATCAGCAGTGAGATTTATCAGTCCTGATCTGGCTGCAAGTGCCTTGAGGGCTGGTGGCAGCTGGAAGAGGGTCCAGAACAAACTGGGGCAGCTCTGCACTAGAACAGGGCTAAAATCTCAAGCAAAGGAGAATGGAAACACTCAGAATCTGGATCCACTGCCTGGAGAAGTTGGCTACGAAGTAATCACTCCGCTCTTTCCTTTCTTGACTGCCTTTGGCTTTCATTATTTCCCTTTATCAGTTTACTTCCTTCTCCAGAGTGAAGGAGTCTGATTCTGGGTCCTGCTGAGATTTCATTTCCTTTAAATGCTCTTTCTCATTCAGGCTGTAGGTGATGACTGAACAAGAATGGACACATAGGGTCAGCACATGGCCCTTGCTCTTTTTTCATATAAAGGTTCCTAAAGAATTTCAAGCATTTTAAAGGAAGAAGCCATCATAAAACTAAAGGAAAAAAAATAAACCAAACAGAAAATCTCAAGGCAATCGTTGTCTCTGAAGCATTACAGGCTCAGCAGCAGAAGGAGGAGAGAAACCAGTGCTGTGAAGAATAAAACAGCAATGAACAGAACATCTGGGCATGAGAGGCAGAGTGGGAGGGAAAGGGGAAAACTGCAGAGCCTTGAGAAGCCCGAGCTGGATGTTTTCCATAACACAGTGCCAGCTTTGCTCCTCAAGACCCGTGGCTGCAGTTGCAGCATCAACTTTGTGCTGGTGTTGGAGCTCACCCAGAGGAGATTTGGGGGCCATTTGGTTGATGTTCACAGACACCACCCACAGCAAGGGGGTGAAGGGAAGGCAGGGGAGCTGAATCCCTGCAAAATGTAGGGACCCATAAGATGTTCCTCCTCCTCTGACATAGCAGTGCATGGCTTTCCACGCAGCGCTTTGAGGCAAGAGAACTATCAGTGCAGAAGACAAGGTCTCTAAACCTCAGCAGACAATCTACTATTACCATTATTTTTTTCAGCAATATTCCCATGCAAAGGGGAAGAAGCAGTTCTGTTCTTCTCACTGCTCTTGAACAAACAGGAATTTACTCACCAGTCAGGAGGGATTTCTTCCCTGCTTTTTTCAGTTGTTTCTGACAAGCAAGAGAGTTATTTCCCATGTTTTTCTTTCTTTGAAGGAAACAAGCTAATAACATATTTCTCCACTACCTGCCATCATTAGTAAATCTTAGTGCTACAGCTGAATACCAAAAAAAAAAAAAACCTGTCACGCAATTTCCACTTCTCCCAAGAGAAAAACAGGTTGTTTGCAGCAGGCAAAAAATTGAGAGGAATCAACACACTGCACATGTGACTGCTTAGTTTAAGGAGAGTTACCACATCTTCAGGGTGAAACCACATCTTCTGTAGTGAAATAGCCTCCAAAGAACAGGAACAGTAAGAAGGTGGGAGGGTTTTGGTGATGTCCCATCCTTTAACTATGGAGATAAGGCTTTGTTGGGAATGAGGGTGGCAGGATCTGGCTTGAAATAAGTATCATGTAAGGAAAGGTGAGTCTAGAGCTCAGGACTTAAAGGAGGTAGAGTGGAATGCTGGAGTCCCAGAGGTGAAATGAAATATATTTAAGACATGTCTACAATAATTTTTAAAAAATACATATATATATATAAAGAGCAGAGGAAAAGGGCAACAAGCAGGATCCATGGAATGAAATGACTTTCAAACAAGAAATACACCAGAATTCTTCAGTGGAAGATTAATGCCTTCGAGGGGATATGGTTTCTTTATCCAAAGCCACACAAACCGTGGAACTCTTTGCCACAGGATGTGGTGAACAACCAAAAGATGCTCAGTGAGCCTGGGAAAATCTTTACAGTGATTGAGCCTGCAAATAGTGGGAGAAGAGAATAAAGAGCAGCTGGGTTCTGCTCTCAGCGAGAGCTTGAAAGGATCCAGTCCCTTCCTGCCTGAGTGGGTGATACAATTTAATCACATTGAGATGCAAAAGCCTTTCCAATGGCTCTGGACTTCCTCTATCTCCGAGCTGCGCTCTTTGAATTTGGAACAGGCAGGGGGAGGAGCTGGGTCTGAATGGTCCCCCAGCTGTCAGGGTTATTCTGGATTTGAGTGATAAAGACCAAACTGGCTGGTGAAATGGTCTCTTTTCCCCTGGGGAAAGCTCTGAATTCTCGAATCCAAATAACAGCCATAAGAACTATGGCTCATGGTCAGCTTCTGACATCACTCTGGGAGTAGGGGATGAGAAACAGGGTTTTTTCCCTTTTGTCCTCGCTTTTGCCACTTCTGGACCAGGAAAGAACTGGGAAGCTCTGCTGTGATTCACAAAGAGGGTCTAAAAAACACACCCCTGGGGTGAAAATGAACTGCCCCAAGTCCATACTTTCCCCAATTCCACCAAACCACACCATTCCTTTGCCCAAAGCTGGGAAGCAGAACAGAAATCAGTTTATATACAAGACAAATAACAGGACTGATAGAAACATTCCTTAGAAGGGTTTGCTTTAGAGGACACTCTGGTAACACAGATATCTGCACCCTGCCCTCCTTTGCTTCTGGGCTAAAACATGTGGGCAGGAAAAGGGGAGAGAAACCTCCCCCGTTTTATCACACACAATGTGTTTTTATCTGCTCTCCTCTGCAGTTTTATCAATTCTAGTCACAGCAGAAGCAGTTTGGACAGGACTCAGAGAATGGACCCTGATTTCCAATTAGTTTCTTTGTCATTCTTTGCCCTTCTCTCCTTGGTGCTGGGCACAGGCAGCTCCTGCTGCAGTCAGGAGGAAATAAGGCAGGATATTAAACTATAAATTTCTTCTTTGCTCGCTGCCTCAGTTTCTTATCTCAGCAGCAGCACGAGAATCCTTCATCAAGATTACAGTGTTAATCCCTGTAAAGGTCTTCAGATCACGTGACAGATGCACAAATTATTACTGAGCTGATGAGCGAGAACAAGCAGGCAGATGATGCATTTGGTCTCACGTCCACTGCCCAGGAGCTGCTGTCACCTGCAGAAGTCACCCAGGCACACTGTTTCTTTTTAATTATCTTTTTTTTCGGAGAGGGATGATTAGTTTTGTCGACAGACACCACTCCATCATCTAAAGTAAAGAAACAAATTCCTGCCCTCTGCTAATAACCAGAAATGGTTCTGGTGCATCATCACTGATTGAATTTTTGTCTCTATAGTGTTTCCCTGAGCTCATTCAGCACCTCTTACCGTAAGGGGTTTGCACTGACAACCCCTGCAGGCAGCAAAGGAAATGCTGAAAACCCAGCAGTTCAATGTCCTTGCTCTGAAACTCACCCGGAGAAGAGTCATTGAAAGGGTTCAGGGCAGCTGCCCTCCGGATCTTCTCCAGACAAGTCTCCTGCTCCTTTTTAATGATGCAGTTGGAATGGGTTGCTGCAACCTGAAATATGGGGGGAAATGTGAAGAGAGAACAGTTACAAAATTAAAATAGGCAGTTTCTCAGGAAGCATCAGTAAGTTTTAAGGTCCCATTGCAAAAAACAAAGAACAAGAAATAAAAATACCATTAGAAGCTGTGAGAAAAAGGCAATAAACTTTATTTTCTTTCCTCCTTTTTTTTTCTTTCTTTTTTTTTTTTTCTTCTTCCAGCAGGTTTAAGGCCAAACTAAGGAATTAAAATTCTCATCAATTATTTGGGAGTTTTATATTGTTGTCCCTGTCAATGTAATTACTAACGTGTTTGCTTTATTTTAAGGAATTCCTTCTTCATATAAAGCTGAAACAAGGGTATCGTTAAATAGAGAAATAATTTAAAGAGCAATCAGAAATCAATTTAGGCTCAGTTTGATCTTCCACCAGTTTCTTATGAGTCCTTGCACAATCCATTAACCTCACTCTGGACTCTAAACTAAATTAAAAGCTGCTTCTCTTCGACTTTCACCCTCTTCATTCCTCATGTTCTTCATTTATTCCCAATGAATACAAGGCAAATTACTTTGCCTGAAGAGAATGCAATGCCAGTTAAACCAAGATGACTTGATCCAAACTTTTTCTCTCTTTCTTTTTTTCCCCCCTATTTTCTATCTTTAAGGCTCTAAGACAGCCCACTACAAGAAAAAACAATAAGAGGGGAAAAAAAGAAAGGGGGAAAAAGTATATAAGAGGAATATTGCAGCCAACAGAGTGCAGGCAATCCCAAAGCAGCAGCGAAATCAGGATGTGAGCCATTCCCAGCAACCCAGGCAGGATTTCATTCCCATGGCAGACAGTGGCCAGGGAATATCAATCCAAGGGTGACACGGCCTCAGGTTCCACCAGATCACTTTACAGGGGCACTGCTAAGGGTCAAACCACACTCAGAGCAAAACCCCGTGAAAAGCCACGCGCCGGCTGAAGGTGGGAAAGGTCGTCCTGGTTCACTGGAGCAATTCTGCTGTTTCATATTTCCCATCCCATTCCCTTCACTCCCAACGATGGAGAACTGCAGAGGAAGGGGAGGGGACCTGGCAGGTGATCTGTTTTCCCCTTCCCTGCTAAGTAGGAACGAGCAGGCAGAGGAAGCAAGACCTGGATTCAATCTGCTTTGGTGTGTTTTGGACTCAGCTCTTCTCCCTCACATCCCAGCAGAGGGAACAGAGAGAGCAGTTTGGGTCTCTGCTGCACCAAAGAGCCACCACACACTCAGTGCACACAGGGGGAATCCCAGGGCAAGTGCAATCCTTGCTGTAGCTATAGGGACTTTTAAAAAAGAGGGAAACTTTTCCACTGGCAGATAGTCCAGGTAAAGGAGGATTGGTTTTAAATCAAAAGAGGGGAAATTTAGATGAGGAGTTAGGAAGAAATTCTTCCCTGTTAGGGTGATAAGCCCCTCTGCTCAGGCTGGGAGAGCAGGGGATGTTCAGCTGGACAAGAGAAGGCTCCAGGGAGACCTGAGAGCCCCTTCCAGTGCCTAAAGGGGCTCCAGGAGAGCTGGAGAGGGACTTGAGACATGGGATGGAGGGACAGGACAAGGGGGAATGGCTTCTCACTGCCACAGGGCAGGGCTAGATTAGATGTTAGGAAGAAATTCTTTCCTTTGAGGCCCTGGCATTGGTTGCCCAGAGAAGTTGTGACTGCCCCATCCCTGGAAGTGTCCAAGGCCAGGTTGGATGGGGCTTGGAGCAACCTGGGCTAATAGAAGGTGTCCCTGCCCATGGCAGAGGGGTTGGAACTGGATGAGCTTTAAGGTGCCTTCCAGCCCAAACCATTCCATGAGTCCATGATAACCCCAGTCTGATGGTGCTTGTGTGATGGTTTTGTGTGTGTGATGCTGCACAGAGCTACTTGCACACTTTTGACCCTGTAAATATGAGAAGACACCACCCCTAATTCAAGGACAGAGAGGGGTTCCCAATGTACCTCTCCTGGAAAGCTTTCCTCACTGTTTCTGGGAACTGATAAAGCCACACAGCTTCATCTCCAAGACCCTACTAATAAATTCCAGCTATTTCCACCCCCGTGGGATACACCAAGCACAGCCACATTAAATTTGTTTGTCTCCAAAACAAACTCAGTCCTGTTCTAAGGGCTCCCAAGTGCCTGGAAAAGATATATTGCCACACATGTCTAGGATCTCCCAAGAAATTAAGGGCTTTTGCTGCATCATCCTCTAAACCTCACCAAAGAGAGAGAAAATTGCATTGGCTGGCATTCAAGTTCTTAGAATATCTTTAAAAAAGATAAAAGAGAAATAGCAAGAAAAACAGGGTTCTGCTGCTCACACAGGTTCATTGTCCACAGCTGCCCTGGAGGGCAAAGGGTGCCCAGGGGTTGTCTCAATATACAAATGTGGCAGTTTCTACACCATTCACCACGTACAGCTTAGAAAAACTGTCATTTAGCAATAATATTTTTATTATTATTAATAGTAGTAATAATACATTGTCTATGCAAGCAGGATGTGACTAAACCTAAGGAAATATTTCTCCACGCACTTATTGTTAATTTGCGGAACTCTTGAAGTTGTGTATGTTAAATGCCACGAGTCATATACACATATATATATGTGTACATATATATATGCACATATTCATGCAAATTCCATCATAGGACAGAGGGTAGTGAGGCCCTGGCACAGGTAGTCCAGAGAAGCTGTGGATTCCTCATCCCTGGAAGTGTACAAGGCCAGGTTGGATGGGCTTGGAGCAACCCGGGCTCGTGGAAGGTGTCGCTGCCCATGGAACTGGATGATCTTTAAGGTCCCTTCCACCCCAAACCCCTCTGGGATCCTCTGATTCTACGGAAGAATATTAAGAAACCCACCATGGCCAAGTCCTGGGGAGCAGTCAGAGACATTTGAAAAGAACGTTCAAATTCAATCTATAGTGAAAAGACAAGAGTGTGATTTATCCTTTCTGCTTTTGGCCTCTTCTTTACTAGAGGTATATCAAAGCCAGGACTTGATTGATTCTAAAAGCCTAAGGTTAAAAGCTCAGCTGTTACTGTTCTCCTTGCAGACAGGCACATCCAGTCAGATGTCTCTGACTGAACTGACTAAATTTAGTCAGTTGGATCTGACTAAGTCTGGCTCAGGAGGCTCAGACTGGTGGGCACACAGAGAGCACCAGAGCCACGTGATTCACCCGTCCCTGGAGCCTTCCTTCAGCTTTCATTGTTGCCAGAAGATTTTGATGTGACTTGCCATAATGATCTGCATGTCATTTTGTAGCACGTCATCGACAGATTTAGAAAGGAAAATAATATTGGGGAACACGGAAACTGAGACAGAAAGCAAAGAAAGGGAAGGAACATTAACCTCGGTGTCAGGAGAGAATAGGAGCTGCCTGTCAACTCTGCTAACAAGCAATTCCATATCTGAGAAAACACAGAGAGGTTTGGAGTGTTAATAACAAAAGGTTTCTCTGCTGAATGCGGAGATGCTTTAACGTTATTACATTTTCCTGAAAGGATCCCCGGGTTTAATGTCTCCCCATTGACTATGCACTGGGAGAGCCTTTAATGTGTCAAATCAGTCTTCAAGAACCCAAGAGCAGAGCCCAATTCAAATGGAAGCTGAGCTTGAACTCCACAGCCTCGTGATTGCATTTCTTTTGCCTCAAGGACATTTGCAATTTCCTGTGTTCAGCAGAGACAGTCTGGTTTCAGTTTCCCAGAAGATATCAGTGATTTGAGCAGTTAAAGAGTATTTTGACACATACTAGAGAAATCAAGGAAGCGACTCGATAACGCATGAAATTCACATTTTTGAAAAAATTATTGCTCTCCATGGAGCGAAAGATTTTGACTCATATCAGCTTAGCAATGGCATATATTCGTTTAGATACAACACCAGGAAAAACAATCAGTGTCTGTTTCATTCTGAGAGAACACAAAAAGACAAAAGCAGCTGGCTGGGACACCAGAGATGTACAACAAATTCAGAGCTTTCATTTTTCTTCCTTTGTTTTTATTAAGGAGGCCACTAAAAAAATAAACTGGCATATGCCATGTGTAATTTGTGGTACTTATCTCTTCACTGTTCCCCTGACATTACGGTAATGTTAATAACAATCATCTGATATTCCATTCTATAGATTACAATAATTTCAATATACTCTCAAGGTTCTGCTTTATTGTGATCTGTAGCATTAAGAAAACCATTGTTAGTACACAAACCTGAGCAGAGAAGCAGGTGAACACATCTGAGCTGCTTCCAGACCTGTCCTAGCTATATTTGTAAACCAGATTACCAAGTTTTAGAGTCAAGAGTTTCAGTAAGGCATTGGCCAGTGATATGGATGCTCCAGGAGAGGAACCACGTGGGAGGAATCGTGCAGAGCAGAAGAGCCCCACACACTTCCCTCCCTGTGGAAATAAATACATGTCCACACAGGAAATTTAAATAAGCTTTCTTCCTTCTTGTCTTGGTTCCAGTGTCTCACAGTTAGCAAACAGGGAGAGAATAGCCCTGACAGTGCACCCAAGGGGCACAGAGCAAGGCAGTGAGCACACAGCAGAGAGAGCAGGCCAGCACCACGTTAGGAAGATGCTTCCTAACCACTTGTACCAAGGAGAAGGGATAATAACTGAACTGGAGTCCATACTTAGCTCACTGCCCTGATTTATGCACTGTGTATATGATATAACACAGAGCTAAGTCCAAAGTGAGCAGGTCAAAAGTCTAAGACAGATGTCCAGACTGTTTGAACTGCCTTAGGGTATCTCACATGACCTCCAGTTGCTGCTTCTTGAATGAACCTTCATGTTTGCCCTTGTCAGGATGTTTTGGATGGTGCAGGGTATTAGACATAAATGTAGGCACTTGTGTTTCACCATCTGGGTCCTTTGGTTGTTCATATCAAGCAGTAGAGATCTTCTCAGGGGGAAAAATAGGATGTTCTCTATGAATGGGACATTATTCTTGTGCCATAGTCACAGTCACCGACAAAGACTTGTGAAAGAAGAGGTGTTTGTGTGGCTGGAAGGATGTGGGAAATTTTTAACACATCAGAGCTGAGCATTTAAAGATGTCTCAGTGTCATCAAAACTAATAATCCTGTGAGCCAACAGCACAGAACAGTCCAGCCAAGAAACCTGAACCATCTTTGACTACATTCAGTTACTCATAAAATACTGATCCTCAGTAAGAATATTCATGCCTACTCTAACACGTGATTTCTCTACAGAAGTTAATTCAGTGGACCTAGAGAAGTGAGAAAAGTCACCTTGAGAAACTCCAGGATCAGAAAATAGGCTTTGAAGTCATAGCAATGATGTGATAGTAATGGGGCATCCACTTGGTATTTTCATTTCTGCAGAGACCAAATCAAATACAGCAATTCAGAACCATTGCCTGTTCTCTCCTCTTCTGCCTTTCTGGGTTAAAGTGCTGATTTATTTTTTTTCCCAAAGTGAATGGGAACATTTCCTCTCCTTTCAGGATATGCCATGTCAGGCACCACAACAATGAGAGGGATGAAGAAGGAAGATAAGAAACAACAACAAAACTTCATTAAATCCTGCATGGACACTGGTTTACATCAACACAGAGATTAAACAGAGTCTGATTCACTCGTTATCTAAGTGTTGTCTCTAAAGTAATGCAAGAGAGGAGTTTAATCCACTGGGTATATTAGATCACTCATAGCAAGCTGAATTACACATTTTACTAATTCTATTATGACTTACAGTTTTGAAAAGTTAGCTTAAAAAACCCAATACATTATTCTGCAAGCACTGCCAAAAGAAGCTACTTTGTCATGGAAACAGCATTACCCGATTTAATCCCTGTTCCTACCAAGCAATGATTCAACTGGTCAAACCAGGGCCAAGACTTGCAAAATGTGGTGTTAAAAATAGAGGTGTTTGGGAAGGAGCTCTGATTATCTGGATTTCTTCAGAACTGATTTGCATCACTGCTGGGCCCCACAGCACTGGCTTGGCAGCCAAACAAATTGTTGTCCCCACAAAGGTCTTAGGTTGTCACTTGATTGCGTTTTTGTCTTCCTGTGTAAATGGCACCCAAACTGCTGTAATTTCCAAACACTTCAGACTAAGTGAAAGGGTAAAGTGATTAGGAACTTATTCAAACCCGGGCACAGTTGTACAACCTGCAGCATAGTTTGGGCACCAAGCTTGCAGCAAACTGTTCAGGGAAAAAACCCACCAGCAGAACACACTGCCAAGAAAAGCCACTGATCCCTTTCAGAGAGGCTGACATGAATGGAAGATATGGTCACCTACCAACACTGGTGGCTCCTGGAGAGATGCAAGGCTTGCTGCAGACCACAAAACAGCAGCACAATCAACACTTCCCTGCCCTCAGTGGGTGCCTCCTGAAGTGAATGCTGCACAAAGATGTGTTACACAGCAGGGGCTGAACCTGGGCTTGAGTTCACCTTAAATGGCTTTTTGTGGAGTCATAGAATAATGCAATGGTTTGGGTTGGAAGGGACCTTAAAGATCATCCAGTTCCAACGCCCTGCCATGGGCAAGGACACCTTCCACCAGCCCAGGGTGCTCCAAGCCCCATCCAACCTGGCCTTGGACAGTTCCAGGGATGGGGCAGCCACAGCTTCTCTAGGCAACCTGTGCCAGGGCCTGCCCACCCTCACAGGGAACAATTTCTTCCTCATCTTTGATCTAAGCTTTGTCCCTGTCAATTTGAAGCCATTTCCCCTTGTCCCATCACTACACGCTCTTGTGAACAGTCTCTCTCCACCTTTCCTGTAGGCTCCCTTATCTTGGAGATGTAAAACCTCTCTTTGTGCATGGTGAGGCATTCCCAGGATTGCTGAGGACTTCCACAGGAGCTGACATCTTGGATTAAACCACATTATACCTTTATCCTTGCTCTAATAGCGGGTAATGTCCAGTGATGCTTCTCAAAGCCTTGTTCAGGCAAGATGTAACCACTCATTGGAAAAGTGCTGAAAAATCTTCCTGGACATAAAGTGCTTGAGATGAAACTAAAGGTTCAGTAACCCTTTCTGATTGCTGATTGTTTTACATAAAATGACTTTCCTCCATTTTTTCTGAGCCTTTTCCCTCCAAAGATAAAGTCCTAGAAATACAACTCCCAATAACAAGGGTTGGATGTCTTCTTCCTTCATTCCTCAGAGGTCGAGCTAGACCTGAAAAGTGCTAGATTTAGGCAAATCTCCACAAGCAACTTTTTCAGGAAGCAGAAATACTCTGAACAGGGGGTTGCAGGCAACTAATGAATATGTAAATTGCTGAAATTTGTGACTGACAAAGGAGGATAAATAATGAGTATTTATTCCCCCAGGCTGCATGGTCAGATTGCTCCAGCCTCGGGTGACTATTCCATGCACATTCAGCACAGCAGTTCAGATTGAACAATAAGCAGAAATGACTGGAGTGCAAGGTGGAGGGTGGGACCTTCCCTTTTTTTTAACACACTGTGTCTGGCTGAGAAATTATGATTTATATTGACAGAAATCTGGGATATGAAGTTCAGATTCAGCTGAACACCTGCAATGAGGAAGCTGAAATAGGGCCACTTGAATTTCTGAGCAATCTGGGACACGCTGTTCATACAATCAGAGGAACTGCTCTTCCAAAGGGGTAAACTTGTAGGTGACAATGATCTGGCTTGTTCACATTTTCTCTGTTAAATCAGTCTAGCTACTCTGAAGCCTAAAAGTTGCCACCTAAACTCTGAATATGGGCCACTTTGCTTCCAGACGATCCTTAAGAAGATGCTGGAGCATCATCTTTTCAGTTGCCTTTTCTGTGAGAAACAGTGACAGGCAGCAAGGCACATTCTCCTCTCCTGTTGTGTCCAGGGGATTTTTGGGAAAGGCATACCTTTTTCACTCTTTAGGCAGTGCTGATAATACTGGAATGTTCTGGGTTTAAAGTAGCCCTGGAAATGTGTATCAGGTGTCAGAGTAACCCAAAATCAAGGGGATATAAAGGATAGCCTAAAGCTGCTTTAACCTTCTTTTCCTGGGCTACAAATTTCATGCCTAAAGCTTCAGTCCCTTTCACACCTTTCCCTTCATCCATCCATCCCTCCATCCTGTCCCTGTGACTGTCTCTGAATAATGTCAGCATGTGTCTTTCAGAGAGAATCGTGGAATCACGGGATAATTCAGGTTGGAAGGGACCTCCAGAAGACCTCAGCTCACCCTTCCACTGGAAGCAGGGTCAGAATGAAGACTGTACAAGCTCTGTGCAACTTGCTCCAACACTCACCTATTCTCAGGGTAAAAAGATTTCTCTTCAGTATGAACCTCCCTTGTTTCAGGTCATGTCCAGTGTCCGTGGTTCTCCTGCTATGGACCATGATGAAAAGCTTGGCTCTTTTCTCCTGAGGATCTCCTCCTACATACTGTGAGGCTGCTACTGCATTGCTCCAAAAGTTTCTCCAGGTAAAAAAGCCCAATTTCCTCATCCTTTCCTCACAGGCCATCTGGGTCCCCCCTTTGAACTTGCTACAGGTGATAATCATATTTTATATACTGAGGAGCCTAAAACTAAATGTGATCATCTAGAAGTAGAAGATTTAGATTAGACATCTGGAAGAAGTTCTTCCCTGTGAGGGTGGGCAGGCTGTGGCACAGGTTGGGCAGAGAAGTTGTGGCTGCTCCATCCCTGGAAGTGTCCAAGGCCAGGCTGGACAGGGCTTGGAGCAACCTGGGATAATGGAGGGTATTCCTGCCTATGGAAGGGGATGGGGCTGGATGATCTTTAAGTCCCTTCCAAACCAAACCATTCCAGGATTCTATTATTCTACTGCAGCAAATGCTGATTAGAGAGGGGTAAACATTTCCCTGCATCTACTGACTCTCTTCCTGTGAATACAGCCCAGGACACTTGGCCTTATCTGCTTTCCTCAGGACCTCTGCAAAATGTGCAAAGTCAAGGCTGTTAAGAATTCTTCGGTGGTTTTTTAGAGTCAAAAGTTACCTGGATGAGTTTCACTGAATGAAGGCTGAGGGACTCTGTGCTAAGGCGAGACCTCTCTCACTGTGGGGACATTGGGAAACAGAGCAGCTTTTTGGAGGTCTGCAGTTGTCGTGCTGCTGGATGCCACATTCATTTGCAAAGCAGGCTCTTGTTATTACTAGTTATTATTTGCCCATTTATACTTCATTACATTTAAACAAAACCCTGAAGAGAAAAGGTCTCAGACAGGAAATTTGTTTTGTGCAGGCTCCCAGCAAGTTCAATAGAAACCCCGTGTGAGTCACACTTGGAACAGAAACGCGTGATGAACAGCTACAGGAGCCTGCAGAAACACTTCCTACACACACACATATACCCTACCCAAGGGAGAAAGCTTTAATTAATCTGCTAATTAAATTAAAGCTATTTGCCCTCAACTATCATACACGTTCTTCCCTTTCTCTCCTCCCTGCTGGCGGCTCCAGCAAGTGCGTCGTGCTCCAGCTCTTACTCTAATATCCCCCAAAGGGGCTCTGGGACTGGGGAGAACACTGAAGGATAGAGGCTAAAAGCTCATTACAACAGTGGTAATTGGGAGTGCTTGAACTTATTCTCAGTTTCCCTCCTTGTCCTTTCAGTGCTCAGAGACATTGGTTTAGACATTGTGCCAAAGTGGAAGGGAAAACAGAACAACTCACAAAATAAAAAAACCCCACTCAACTCCCAAAGGAATCAAAGCCTTGCACAAAAAGCTGTGTCTAGAATTGCTTTCTCAACAAATTTCTCTCTCTCCTTCTCAACTCTGGAGGGTTTTGTGACCATTTTGCTGTAAAAACTCAAGGGTTATATACAGTGTATATTGATGGAGGAATAGTTTTGTCACTATTTCACTGTAAGAACTCAAAGAGGGGGATAATAAAGCACATTTTCCCAAAGGAAAGGGGAGCAGAGTGACTGGTGTGTCAGAGCACACACACAGTGAGAGGAGCCAGTGTGGGACTCAGCACACAGGACTGTGAAGGAAGGGAGGCAATGCAGGAAAACTTTCTAATGATCATAAACGATGCCATATACAAAAACCCACCACCAAGAAACTACCAGAGAAAGAGAAGAGTCATCTGAAGAGGCATTTGTGAGCAGCTCTGGTTGTCCCTGGGCTGTGGACACTGCCTGGGAGGAGGAGAAAGGCACAGCAGTGGCTGGAAGGTGATTGCTGGCAGAGCCACAGCACATGAGCTGCTTTGGTCCTTGGACATCCCAACTCATGGCTGTGAAGAGGATGGTGTGGCTCTGTTTTCCCATGTGTTGCCCACATTCCCAACCATTTAACAATGATATGAATACAAAAAATGCTATCAAATGTTGCACTGATCAGTTGAAGAATCACAGAGTCATAGAATACTGGAATGATTTGAGTTGGAGAGGACCTGAAAGAATCATCCTGTGCCAACATCCTGCCACGGGCAGGGGCACCTTCCACTAGCCCAGGCTGCTCCAAGCCTCACCCAACCTGGCCTTGGACGCTTCCAGGGATGGGGCAGCCACAGCCCCTCTAGGCAACCTGTGCCAGGGCCTGCTCACTCTCATAGGGAAGAATTTTTTCCCAATATCCCATCTAACCGTGCCCTCCATCAGTTTGTAGCCATTTCCTCTTGTCCCATCAGCCCATGCTCTTGCTAAAGTGCCCCCTCAGCTTTCTTGTAGGTCCCTTTAGGTGTAACTCAAGTAATCTAGTCTAGGGGTAAGGAAAACTTGTACTTTGCTGGAAGATGACAGAGTGAAATATTTCACTATTTTGGGATCCAAGTTTTAAAAGGTGACATGATCTGCTCCATGAAATAGGAAAAAAAAAAAATATTCCTGCAGGATGACAAGATGACAAAAGATATTGAAACCACTGAGTTTTCCACACAACAGAAAATTCCATTTTTTTCCAGTATAAAGTTATTAGCCACTGTGATCCTTCAGTCTGGGTTTATGCCACAGAGAATGATACTAATGCTACTTTTATTAGGTGATCTAATAAAACAGCAGTTCCTATTTTTACGATTGTCTGCCTATTGATGGGCACCTTATCTCTGTATCTAGGATTGTATCAATGTCGTGCTGCTGAGAAGCATCAGCAGACACTCCTCTCACAGCTAATGTATGTTTTGGACACTTGATATTGATCAATATTTAAATTATCAGCGTGAAAAAAACCAGTATGGAGAGACACTTGCAATGTCAGTGTTTGTCTCTTGCTAGTAACAAAACTGAGAGCCCAAGGTGACTTGTGTGGCTGTAGATAAGGCAGTCATGAATCCCATCCCTATCCTACTTCTTGGAAACTCTTCCCTATGCCTTGTTTTTCCACCTTGAGCACCCCAGATAGGCCAGGAGGAGCGCTGAGCTGTCACTGGGCACCATCCAGTCCTGGGTGAACACCAGTGTTTAAATCTGTGGCAATAACTGTTGAACAGGGACATGTAAATGTGGTTCTCAGCACACACAATCCCCAGTGGTAGGCATTGATATCAAGAGGGAATAACTGAGCTCTGGGTAGACAAATCATTGCCAGAGGGGTGATCAGTTCCACCAACACAATTCCCTCCTCTGGTGCAGCACAGGGTATAGGGTAGGTTTGTAATTGATAGTAATTTAACATGCAACATTTCTGCCTTGGGCATTTGTAAGCTTAAAAATGAGACTTGTTTAACAATGCTCTGGACACCAGTGAATGCCAGCAAACACATCACTTGTTGTGTAACATTTGTCTCATCAAATTTTGCATTTCTCTGCTAGTGTATATTGACAACAATGACTTACAATGGCAAATTTGGCCTTTGTCTTTAGACTCATAACTTATATTAATCTTATTTACATTTACATTTAATCTATGTATATTTCCAGAACCTGAGAACATGCAGCTTTGAACCAGGATCATACCTTGCCATTTAAATGTGCCTCTCTCAGGGACATGCAGTGAACAGGTGATGGAGAGCAATTTTGGACCTCAATTCTCCATCCCTGATCCTTCAACAGAACAATAAAAACACGTAACTCTTTCAAAGATGCCATAAAAGAGAAGCACATGCCCAGACTCACAGTCAGCAGGGACTCATGTATTTGCCACAATAAAAATGAGCCAGCAATAATTGGTATTTTCACAGGAGTTTGAGAGGCAGGGAAACACAATCGTTCCTTTCTTCAACTCCACAACATCTCAGATGAGGTGTGACACATAGAAGGGTTTTCTTTTTACACACTATAAAAAATCCAGACCCACCCACCTCAATCTATTTCCCAAGGAGTCGAGAGCAGGAGTGATGTGGAAAGAGAGCAAAGACAGGAATTGTCAGTGCTTGATGAAACTTCATGTCCACATCATGCACTGGGCAGGGCACTCATCCATGGTACCTGCCAACAGGGCAGCTGTAGCCTTCTTACACCCCAGAGAATCTTCCCTATTAGAAACCAACCCTGAACACTTCTCATTTTCAAGTTATTTTTTTACACATTGCTGTGGAATGAGATCCCCAAAAGCAGAGCTTTTGGAAGGGCAACACACTGTATAACAAAGTTGGACTGGCATGGAACAACATATTTGGGAGCAGTTCTAGCTGCAGGTGTGTTACACATACAGCTCCCTATTTCTCCTTTCCAAAGTTTCTCCTGTTTTTTTTTCCCCTTTCCTAACATTTTACTTGAAAGCCCTACCACTACATTTCAAGCACATAAATACAGTGTGGCAAAGTAATTGCAAAATTACTAGAAAACAAACTAAGGCAACAAAACACAGTGCCAGATTGCAGGCCCCATCTCCAATTCCCATTTTACTCTTACACCACTGCAGGGGAGGATCTGATTTAAGGAGGGACAACATGCAGAGATAGAGATGGTCTTCTGCTACCAACAGATCTCCCCCTTAAAGGGTGACTTCATTCCAAGTGAACCAGCAGGACCTGGATGCATTTCAGACCCTGACAGATAAGCCACAGGTCTCACTTTCAGCCTCTTGTCATGACCCAGATTCTGCTCCAGCATTTTCTACTCCAGTGCCCTGCAGAAATTTGCTCAAAGAGGGATCTATTACTAAATAAGGTCAAACTCAGGGTGCATTTTATTCTCCCCATGGCACATCTCCTGTAGTTCTCAGCTCCAACAAGACTCAGTAGGCACCTGGAGAGCTGAGCCAGTCACCTGAGCTGCAGGTCCAAGGGCATCCCTGATGCAGCACTGGTGGCACAGGGGCTCTGGCCCAGGGTAACAGATGTTCCAGCTGTGCTGTTTGCACCTCACTGCAAGGCACAGACTCTTAGATTCAGATTCTGTTGCTTATTTAAACAAGAGACAATTTCTTTTTTGCAAGAAAAAAAAGAGGCTTTAGAGCCCAAGCACACATGGTTAAAACCCTGTAACTACAGATAATAAATCCTGGTGGATACATTCAAGGCTCTATTTTCCGATTTAATATGATAAATGTGTGGAAGTGCCAATACCTTGGCATCTTGGAGAAGTAAGTGGGAGTTCTGCTGGGGAATTTGTGCATTCCATGTTAAAGGGGTGCTTGTCTGCTGACTAAGGGAGCCTAATGTTACATATTTGAGCTTGAAAATGCTGGATCCTACTTCATCTGTGGCATTGAATCCACGATCAGAGAATATTCTTAGGTAGAAGGGACTCACAAGGACCATCCAGTCCAACTGCTGGCCCAGCACAGGACCATGTCAAAAATCACACCATGTGAGAGTGTTGTCCAAACACTTCTTGGACTCTGGCAGGTTTGGGGTCATCACCACTTCCCTGGGAAACCCGTTCCAGTGCCCAACCACCATCTGGGTGAAGAACCTTCTCCTGATATACAGCCACATCATATTCCCAAGGATACCTGGCTCTGAAATCTCCAGCCATCCTTGTTCCCACACTCCTGGATGTCTCTTGACATGGTTCACCCCCTCAGCACAAACCAAATTTTGCCTCTTTGTCAGTGGTGGCTGGTGAGAGGCACACAGTGAGTGCAACACAACCTCAGGAATCTGCCTTGCTTGACATGATAACCAGGAATTCATGTCCATGTCTTTCCCTGGACTGCTGTTCTTATTAAGCCAAAAGCCCCAGAAATGGTTGTTGTTCAGTTCCAGCCAAATTTTTCCCCATGAATGCTTGCCCAGGATTTCTCAGTTTTTAACCTTAACAGCTTCATTTTCTCCTCCCTGCTCACATCCAGATATTAATTTTTCTTCTGCTGTTGTATTTCCAGTTGCAGAAAGAAAAGCCAGTTCCACCACATTCACTGGTTTTATTTTTCAGGGAGTTTAGGTCGAAGCTGAGAGACCTGGAGCTGTTCAGGCTGGAGAAGTGAAGGCTTCAAGGAGACCTAAGTGATCTTAGGAGATCTTCCAGTGCCTAAAGGGCTCCGAGAGAGTTGGAGAGGGACTTTGGACAAGGGCCTGGAGTGACAGGACAAAGGGAAATGACTTCAAAGTGAAACAGGGCAGGGTTAAATATCAGGAAGAAATTGTTCCCTGTGAAAGAGGTGAGGCCCTGGCACAGGTTGGGCAGAGAAGCTGTGGCTGTCCCATCCCTGGAAGTGTCCAAGGCCAGGTTGGATGGGGCT
>JAWWEW010000078.1:2772867-2795380 GCA_035583185.1 Anabacerthia variegaticeps
GGCCCTGGCACAGGTTGGGCAGAGAAGCTGTGGCTGTCCCATCCCTGGAAGTGTCCAAGGCCAGGTTGGATGGGGCTTGGAGCAACCTGAGCTAGTGGGAGGTGTTCCTGCCCATGGCAGGGGGTGGGACTGGATGGTATTTAAGGTCCCTTCCAGCCCAAACCATTCCATGATTCTATGACCCTCTGATTATTGTCCATCCCAGAGCCATCCACGTGCAATGGAATAAAGACGTGCAAAGCATTTCCCCTCCACTTGTTCCTGAATTGTAACATGACCAAAAAAAAATCGTTCTGAAGCCCTTGAAACGGGAACATTAAATTGCAGTAATGTTCTAATTTGGTTCAGACTGAAGTTAATAGAAAGAAGAAGGTTTCATTTTCCATGGAGAAAGATAGGATCAGAAATGGGAGCAGCTCTTTTGGCTGCTTTGATTTCCCTGCTATCAGAAGGAAACATGAACACATGTAAATGCTGTGTGTATGATACGTACTGAAGAGAGAAACAGAGAAGGGGTTCCTCTGCCAGGAGAGCAAATTGCTGTCACACCTAAGCTAAACAAAGACCTGAAACCTCTTTTATATTGTCTCTCATGGGTTATTCTGGGTGGCTCCAATATATGTTATTTGTCCTTCTTTGGATCCTCAGGATCACTGTGTTCAGAATTTCTACTTTACACCTTTGAAAACAGATAAATATTTCACATTTTCACACATTAAAAAAACCCCTCAGAATAAAAAACAATGTCCCAAAATGCAAAAAATCAGTGCTAAGGACTGACAATTTGTTCTAGATTAACATAATTCATACACATTCCTGTGAAATTCCTTTTTTTTTTTTTCTTATATTAAATTAAGCAGGATTTAATTCTTCCCCTTTTTAATCAGTGTTATTTTTATATGTCTTCTGGCTTCTGCCAGCTTCTGCAGCTGTTTGGTGTTTGCTTTTTCCCCAAATCCATGCACACAGCTGGAGGATTGCCACTTCCCATTGCTGAACATTCCCAAGACTCCCTTTCAAAGCACTGTCATGCAGTGGGAGCTCAGTACAGGATGACCTGCCCTGCAAATATAGGTTGTTATTTTGGATTTCAGTAAGAGAGCTGTAGGAAAAATCCATGGATACAGAAGGGAAAAGAGGCTGATTTTCCATCTTTGCATCCCCTAATTAAATAGCTGCAAAATTAATGTTGTAACCAGTAGGTTACAGGGTGAAAACCAAAGGTAGATAAACTATCATTTCTGATCCCCATCTACTGCACAAACAAAATCCCTAAAAAGATTAAAATACAGCTAGTAAACTGTTGGGTAAATAGAACAAATAAGCTCCTGTGAAGCAGAGAAGGAATAATTGTGTCAATGCAAACGTGAAGGCATTCATGAGCTGGAGATTTAGGTGTTACAAATATCCATGCTAGAAAATCAGGAGACATTCTGTCATTCCCAGGCCTTCCCTATCTGTGTTTTTCCAGAACACCCAGGGGTGTCCCAGCTGCTACAACATGTGCTATTCATGTCCATGGATTTTAGAGGTGTGAATAATTTACATACCAGGTCGTGTACAAAGAAGTGGGAGAGAAAAAGCAGGAAAATAGACTGTTTGATCATTATTTCAGTGGCCTAAAGGCATCTTTCACTCTGATCTCACTGATGAAAGATTTTATGGCTTGAGCTGCAGAATAGATGGAATACACAACCCAACATTTCTTTGTGTTTCAGGGTAGCTGAAGGTATGAAGCTCAGAATGTCTGAAAGCCAAGTGTCTCCCAGAGCTCCTTGACCCTGGACTGGTCTCTAAGCTGCTCAGGTGCTCCTGACAGCACAGCAAACAGATGAACCAAACTCCTCCTCTCTCACAGATCTGCCTTTGGCACCACCACCGACCCCTGGGCATCCTTGGCATGAAGTGGGTTCGTCTCTTCCACACCTTTTAGGGACAGGTCAGTGCAGCCAGTCTTTGATGCAGAGAAATGAGAAACAAGAAGCTGTGGCTGCTCAAACCCAGCACTAAATGGGGTCAATAAGAACATTTGACCTCCAAGCTCTCGTGCCTTGGGTTACTGTTAATGCCAGTGATCCTCAATTGCCACACACCTGGATTAGCTGTTAGATTAAGAAAATAAAAATAAATCTGATGTGTTTTTTGAGCAGCAGCACAAGCCTTTAGCCATTGATCACATGGAGTAGTGTCTCCCAGATCACAGAATGACAGAATGGTTTGGGTTGGAAGGGACCTGAAAGATCATCTCATTCCACCCCCTGCCATGGGCAGGGACACCTTCCATTAGCCCAGGTTGTTCCAAGGCCCATCCAACTTGGCCTTGGACACTTCCAGGGATGGGGTAGCCACAGCTTCTCTGAGCAATCTGTGCCAGGGCCTGTCCACCTTCACAGGGAAGAATTTTTTCCAGATATCTAATCTAAAGCTGCTCTCTTTCAGTTTAAAACCATTCCCTCTTGTCCTATCACTCCATGCGCTTATCCTATTATGAACTCCAGTTTGGATACTCTGCTTTCTAACACAGCCTGAGATTATGTTGAAGTTTTTGTTTTTTTTCTTTGTAGTGAATGAACAAAATCTCTGTATTTGCCCAAACATTCACATGGAACCATTAGAAAATCATTTTGCCTGAGAATGTGGATGTTCTGACAAGTTCAGCTGAAACCACCCCCAGCATCCAGGTTTTAGGGGTAGAGAGATGACCTGGAGCATTAGAAAAAGAAACAGATGTGTACAGATGAGAGCACATCAGTCTGCTCTCCTCAGAGCATCCTTCAGCATGTTGCAACCCCTTCCCACCAATGCTGTTTGCCTGCACAAAATTCCTGCCTCTCCCATAGCTGCTCTATAAAACGGAGCATCCGTGGGAATGGCCAGTTCCAGGAGGAAGAGTAAATACATCAGTCTGGGGGTCAAACCTTTTAGACTGAAAATATGCCCTGAGAGCCAACAGTTATCTTAAATTAGCCTGCAGTTTGTTCCCCTGGTGTTTGTGCATTAGTTCAGACACAATATACAACATCTGATGCTAAAAGGTTTACATTGTGCCCATTCATGTTGCTAAAATGGACTGGCTTAGAGGGGAAACTGCACAAGAATTTAATTTCTAGCACAGCACAAACATGTCATGTGTTTTGTTATGTTTTTAAGTAATGGAGCAAATTATCATAACTGGCTAACAGAGATCTAATAACTAAAACCAGCTCAGCCAGAGGGCAGCAGGAAAAAAAGAAAGAACATTTTAATATCTGTGAGGAAGTAAGAACAACTTCATACCCTTGAGCTTGAGCGTATCTCTAATCTTCTCCAAGATACATTTTGCATTATCAGTTATCTTGCAAGCCCTCAGCAAACAAGAAAGCCAAAGTAAAGGTCCAAGATAGTTTTAAGACAAATAAGTAACATGCTCAGATGTGGTTATCAGGGGAAAATAATCAAAAACAAATTAAAAATCTCTATACTTTCCAAAAGCGCAAATATCAGAAGCTCAAATTATTGACAAACTGTTTCAGGAGTTGTCAGAGCAAATGAACAGCCTGGATTTGGCTTGAATAACCCTGAATGACACACACTTTGGCCACTGTGATGCTGAGATGGAGAGAGACCGTAGCACCAGAATCACTTGAAAGGAGCAAACAGCAGCTGAAGTGTTTTCTTCTTCCCTCTAAAGCTCTCAGAGAATTCCTAAGAATGTTGCACTCCAAAAGACGCCTCCGGAGCAAGAGAAGAACATTGCAGAGATGTGTAATTGGGAAGGTCTGGAGCAGTGAAAAACTTGATCACTTTGAGGTCCTCACGAGAAGTTTTCAGCAGAAGTGTGCGGATATAAAGTATATTGGGACAGTGAGGTGGGGAACTGAACGCGGTTAAAGGTCAGGAAATCATTAAACTCCCCCACAAAAATGAAGTCAGGCTGAAAGATGTTCATTGTGACTATTGTCCCTCAAAATTCTGATGAGATTTACAGTCTAAACTGTATTGATAGCAAAAAAACCCCAACAAAAACAACCCAAAGGAGCCCTGATTTGTTTATTTATAAAAAGGAGGAAGAGTTATAAAGTGCTCCTTTTCCATATTGTGTGTTTGAAGAAAATATATAGAAACTTTAGCTTGTACCAAAAAAAGAGAGAATGGTTGAAATTGAGATTGGATTCTTTGAACTTTGCTACAAATAATAATTCTGTCAAAATATTTTCAGCATGTTTTTCTGTGGAGAAAATATCTTTCCTGTATTCTTTAAAACAGATCTTCTTCCATATCTTTTAAAAAATTCTGAAGTATCCAATGGATGGATTTGTAATTTTTCTTTAAGATCCACTGACATCTGCCCTTTCCCATACCAGAACATACATTTAATACTCAATTTTAAAAATGGGTTCCAGGAAAGGTAGGAAACAGCATTTGTAATAACCTAAAACAAACCACCAAATGAAGATGAGTCACAAGATATTGAAAATCCAAGACAATCATTTGAGCAAAAGTGATTTAGTGTCATATACTCATCACCCCCATAACATTCAGAGAATGCTCCACACAGCTCAACAAAAAGGAGGTTTTTAAAAGCTCAAGCAACCAAAGTCTAGTCTAAGATAACTTTTGAGGACCTTGCAGTAAGGTGAACATTTGGGGGATTTAGGATGGGTTATTCCAAGGTGTGGAGGTGTCTGTCCCTCAACACTAAGCAGAGAAGATCCCTGAGTACCTATTATATTGGTAAATAATCTGAGCAGAGAAGTGGTGGCTGCCCCATCCCTGGAAGTGTCCAAGGCCAGGTTGGATGGGGCTTGGAGCAACCTGGGCTGGTGGAAGGTGAACCTGTTGGAACTAGATGGTCTTTAAGGTCCTTCCAACCCAAACCATTCCATGATTCTATGACTCTAATCCAAACATCCAGCATTTGTTGGCTAAATATTGGCCCTAAGTACTTATCCAGGTAAACAGCTCAGCTCTAACATGCATAGGAGGGGCAGCTCCCACTCAGTCATGTTCTCACTTTGGGGTAAAACTAGCATTAAATGGCATGGAATAAATATACCATGGAGATCATATTTTAGCACAGAAGTACAAAACCTGCTATTCCACGTGATTTACACATGGAGAAAATAAATCTGAGGGACCTTTCCAGAATGATGAGCACAAGCTACCCTGGAGTGAGCCATCCCCCCCTTGCCCATGGAAAGAGAGATCTGGGTACTGCAATGACAGCAACATTTCAGCTTTATGGTCAGCAGTGCTTTTTAAAGGAGCCCGTAGATCCTGATTAAACAGGCATTGTTCTACTGCTTTGGAAAAGAGGCCCTGGAAGCCACTTTAGGCACAGGAGGCTCTGCCTTGGATGGACTTCCCAGCCCCATGGCTACTGCAGAGGAAACCTCTGGATGGTTTTTGTGGAGGGGTTTGTGGTGTGTCCCCCTGGGGCAGGCACTGATCCCGTATCCTCCCCCAGACAGGCTTCTAGCATCCCTGGATCCCCAGGGAGGCCCCAATCCTTGCCATGGGATGTGCATTCCCCCTGAGCTGCTCTGGAGTTTATTCCACAGATTGGGAAGAAACTGTTTCTTGCAGCTATGACAAGAGGGACAGGAGGGCATATAAAAGATCAAATCCCTAATAGAGGAACAGCACTGTAAATATGTGTGTGTGTGGGGAATGCTTAATACCTTTTCCCTCTCTTCCTGATTTTTTTTTTATTTATTTCCATTTCCCCCTTCTTTCTATGTAGCTTTGCTTCTGCATCACAGTTCTCTCTCTCTCTCTCCAAGCTGACTCCACGGGAAATCCTCTTGGGCTGCTGACTCAGCAAACCCAAGGCAGAGCAGCAGCACACTTGCTAGAGACTTGAATAATATCCCTCCAGGAGCTGGATCTTAATAGCTGAGCAACATGAAAAAAATCACTGACTCTGATTTTACTACTGGTTTTTTTACAGGCTCCTCTTTTAAGAAATCTTCTTTTTATCTCCCAGGTTTTTATTTGGCTGTACATCCAATCCTCCTCCAAGCTCACGAATGCAAAACCAGCAGGAAGAAAAATCACATTAATGCCTTTGAATCAGTGGTGTCATCATATTCTTTGCCTGTCAGAGAAATTATTAGTACTACCAGAGGGCAGAAAAGTGAACACATTAATGTAATGTAGGACAACTATTTTCTGCTTTTTTTACCTGGTGCCTTGCATTTCTAAGACCTACATATCTAATTTACCCTTCTAAAGAAGGAAAGTTGCAGGCAGACACCTGTGTTTGTGAGTAGTTTGTGAGCCACACCCAAAGTCCTGGTTTTGTGAAATTAGCACTAAAAGGTGCTTGAAGTTGGTTTTCTCAGATGCTTTTTGTGATACACCTTAGGAGAAACTCTGAACCTGCTCTTTCAAACTACTCTGCCCACTATTACACATCCTGAGATTTTGTTGTTCTATTCCAAACAAGGCTTTAAAGAGGTTACTGTATTCTGCTGTTTGCCTCTCATATTACAAAGGAAAAGCTAAAGCTGTATTAATGTCTTGGCTAGATGAGTTTTTATCTCCCACAGAGAACATTCCCAGCAGTTCCCTGACTATATTTGTACATATTTACATTTTCATGACATAACTAACAGGGAAGGGCCATGTAACTGTGCACTATTTAAGAGACACCTGCAGTCCTACAGAGAACTTCACTTCTCTGACAGTGTTATGAGATGCTACAACTCACCAGGCTGATAAACTCCTTAAAAGCTCTCTCACTAAATCCTGCCTGGAAAAAACAGTTTCCTTCAACAGCAGGGGCCAAGCCAGCCATCCCTGTTTGTGCCTGAGGAGCCCCACATTTGGGCTGCAGCAGGAGATGCACCACCAAGCATTGCAGGGGTGGAGGGAAACTCACAGAATATTGTGTCTGAATGCATTGTGCCTCTTCTTTTAGAAAAGACAGAGGCTGAAATGTAGATGATTCCATCTGATCGCAGCCTGGCACAGCAAGTGGCAGCAAGAATAACAGAGGCTACAGAGAGTTCTCTGCTCTGCAGCCTCTACACACCCTTAAAAGAGTAAGAAACATCACCCTTTCAGCAAACAGGGGCTGAGCACACAGATCTACTTTCCCTCCTCACCTCTTCATGAATTGCTCAGACATAATCAGATGAGGTTTCATTCTCTGCCCTGTGAGATGCTGCCTGTGCATCCAAACCTGAATTTGCCCACCTGACCCTCACATTTCAGTGTTGATATACAAGAGGCATCACTTAGTTTTTATCTCTCTCTCTTTCTTTTTAAAAAAAAAGGAAGTCAGAGAAGGTGTTTCCCAGCCAGTGAAAGAATATTCTGCCATTTGAAACATTTCAGCTTAGTAATACCAGAAATGCATCCACGAGAAATTCTACATATCAGGTGAAGAAATACATGTGATTGAATTATCCCAGACAGTTAGAACACCTGCATTGCAGTTACATTTAAAATTCAGTTCATACACTAAGCCAACTTTGTGAGTCATGAAATTCATTGTTTCTCAAGTACATTTGGAAGCAGACAAAGGAACGATGGTTTAGGATCCTTTCTCCTCAATAATTTTATGATGATTTTTGTTATATTTTCCAATTAAAAAGAAACCCCAACACTGTTATCACAGATGAATGGAATGCAAAATCTATCAAAATGACAGTGGAAGTGAATGCAGAAGCTAAAAAAAACAAGTAGGGTGAAGAAAATTGATGTGCAAATAAAAACAGGTTATAGAATCTTAGAATCCTAGAATGGGTTGGGTTGGAAGGCACCTTAAAGATCATCTCATTCCAACCTTCTACTAGACCAGGTTGCTTAGAGCTTCAAGCAAAGCACAGAAAAGAATGAGAGTGAGTGAGAAGAGCTGGGCCAGCTAACAGAAATAGAATAAAATCAGCTAAAATAGCAACACAGGCATTTAAATCTAGGAAAACAATTAAAATGGGGGAGAGGGGGGAAATCAAGCTCCAGAATTCCTCTAAAAGGCCTAGCAGGGACTGTGCTGAATGGAGATGTGCCAGAAAATGAGGATGAATCCCAACATCCAAGATCAGGAGCTCTCCTTGGGGTGACTGGAGATTTCTGGAGTACCAGATGCATTTAGATTATTTTCAGGAACTTTGTGAAGGTTTGGACATTCAAATTGACTCTATTTTTTTTTTTTTTTTAATTCATATCCACTCCCTTGGTAGAAAAGCTGAAAATCTGCAGGACAGGAAAGTCACCAGCACGGCGTGTTAGAGGTGGCTTGAAGAGCAAGTGTGTGTCCCAGTGGGGAGAAATGTGTTACCACAAGGACTGCAAAAGAGGCACAGCAGGGAAGAACCATAGATAACATTATATCATTCCTGGAATGGGGTCTGTGAGAAAAAAAGCAGGGATTTACTAAGAAATCAACCCTGTGCATAAATTATGGTGAAATCTCTGTCAAGGGCTTACCTGTTTTCACTGACCAAAGAAATGTGTGTGCAAACACACAAATTCATGTGTGTGAAAAGCTTAACTTCTGCCAAAAGACTGTAATAAATCTCATAAAGAAGATCATAAACGTTGTGGAAACACCACGTATATAAAGCCTATTTTTTCTCATTAACTCTGGTGTGCTTCATGGTATTTCATTAAAGAACTTCTATTTCCAAAAGCTGGAGCTGCCCACTAATTATCCAGCTCAGCAAGCACAGTTATGTCCTGAAACATTAGCATTTGGAAACTTGCTGTCCTTCTACATCTGCCAGCAAGGTCATGAATCTAAATGCTCTAGAGATATGTTCATTTATTTCCCTTAATTAAAAACTGCTCACCTCTAAATAAAAAGACACCTTTTGGCTGTCTCAAGCTGAGCACCAAAGAATCTTGAAACATTAAAAATCGCTGGTTTTTGCTTTCCCACTCATGTGAAGATTTAATTAATTTTGATCCAGCCTGAAAAATCAGCTTGCAAACCCAGGAATTCATCTTTCCAGTTTCTCCCAGTGCAGGATACATCTCACCAGGAAACACTGAGGCTGGCCTGGGCTCAGCTGGAAAATTAAGAAATCCTAAAAGATTGAGACATGACAATTGTTATTTGTGGGTCTCAAACCAGAGGCAACGAGGTGCGTTTATATAATCTAATCAAAATAATATAATATAATATAATCAAAATAAACCAGCATCTGAATTTCAGCCACCCTCCTTTTATAAAGACAGGAATCTCATGTGAACTTCAGTACCTAAAACAAGTAAAACGTGCTTTTATTTCCCTTTCCCTATCAGCCTAAAGGAAGTCTATTGTCATTATTTCAGACATACAGTATAAAAATTAAAGATATTCTGTTTTAATAAGTAATAATTTCTACCTGAGCAGGACAGCTAGGCAATAGTCACGAGGTAAAAATTCCAGGACCAGATCAGGGACTATGCTATTTGGATGAACACAAATATACTACCAGTTCCAACCCTATTCTACAGAATTCAGCTGAATTTTGCCACATTTCAGATGTTCAGTTAAATAGAGCGGAGTCTAAATAAGAACCCAAAGGAAAAAAGTGTATTTTTGTGTGCCAAAGTAAAGACCAGCCCTGCATGGTGACAATCTGCATTGTAAAAGGTCACACATGATACACACGAGCAAGAAGCTCTGTAAAAACTCCTAAAAGATGCTTTGGTCATATCACTACCACACTAAATCCTTGTTATTTAAAAATAAAACAAAACAAATGTCAAGAATGCTTTCAAATTTTTGGCTATTGGAGTGAGAATATGTGTATATTAAGCAATTGCAAAGCATTAGCATGGAAGTTGCAGAAAGCTTTTAAATAAAAATGAGATGGAGCATTAAAATACTGGTGCCATTTGTCACAGAATCCCTCTGAGCAGGATCTTCTCGAGAAGGGATGAAAAGCACATTTATGATCAATGGTCTAGCAAAGAACTGAGCTGAAATGCAAGATGAGCTTATTCTGAGGCTTGTGTACTGATCCTCCCACTGCAAAGGGAAGAAACATCTTTTTTCTGTGCTTTTCTGGCTGTTGTGTGAGGTCAGACACAGCCACAACGTGTGGGGGGACAGCGCAGAGGAACAGTCCCAACTCCAGGCATGCTAAGGCTGAGTTATTAATGAAATAGCAACTCAATAAGTAAAGATTTCTGGGGGAAATTAATCCCTGTCATCTGCAGAAAGAGTTGACTATCATTGTATGACAAACATTTTAAATGACTCTAAGTGCTTTTAGTATCTTTAGAGGCCCATCTGCATTGTTTCTTAAAATGAATCCTCTGAAAAATGGAGGCATCCAAAAGCACTGCCTGAAATATCTCAAGGTTTAGGTTTCCCAGGGCTGAGAGGGATCTCTAATTTTATCCCCTCTGCCTGGGAAAAAAAAGTATTCCTAAGCCAGTGGATTTGAAACAGAAGCCCTGCTATTTTTATTTTTTTTTTTATTTTAAATTATTATTTTATTTTATTTCACTTTTAATCTTGGATATAAATAGTGAACAAATGGCCTTAAGGAGTGGACTTGCCCTTCTCAGGATGGGCACTGGTCACAGTCCTATGGAATTAATAAAGGAGGTTGGAAAAGCCTTAACACAACTCATGAAAAAGCCACAGTCTGTGCCAGCAGCAGATCCTTCACTCTTGGCCAGGAGAACACGTATTTATACCAGAACAATGCAAATAAACCCCTTTTTGCTTACCATGGGAAGCAATATGAGAGCAAAGAAGCAGATCTTCCAGGTGATGGCCATCTCCTCTCTTAATTTTGAACTTCAGTCAAGTTTTGCTTGGTAACACTGTGATTAGGCTGAGGCACAGGCTCTCTGCGGTATTTTGGTCGAGGTCTTCACATCAAGGCTAAGATCTCTGCAGTGGAAGAGGAAAAGCAGTTTAAATATGGAAACCATGAAGAAAGTGAAAAAGAAATGGCCAGAAAGCAGGGAACCCAACACTTGAACTGTGAGTTGCACATATCAGAGATCAGCCACACTTGTCTGCACAGCAGCTGTTATAGATGGTCTTGGATACCTAATTTAAAGCCAAAGGATGTGTCTGTATGATCAGTAACTCAGCTCAAGAAAATTACTGGAACAGGTTCTGTAGCTGCAAGGACCTAAATTGTACCCAAAGGAGAAGGTGAGATGGATTATTCTGAACCAGAAAAAGGACCTGTCTGCTCCATTTCTGAAGCTCTGATTCACCCTTCATGATTTTCAGTCATCTCTTAAAAGCACAACTATCTGGGGGCTTTTTAGGAGTGTGGATGTCATGACGATTTACCCTTGGAGATCAACTGTCCAGGTAACAAAATCCGTGCCAGAGTTGTTGATAACCTGACAGCTTTTTGAGAACTCAGCAACAGAGGTGCAAAGGAATGAATTTGGTTGTTGGGTTAAAGATTCACCCATATCATAAGAGAGGGTTGACTTGCATTTCTGACTTCCATTGCTTGGTCTCTGCCAAGGAGCTGAACTGGTGGTCAGGACACCAAGACAACTCCACACCTGACATTAGTGCTGTCCTTGCACCTCCTGCCATAATCCAGTGTTTAAAAACTCCCACTCACTCCAAATCCCAAAGATTTCTTAACCAGTTTCCCATTCAAGACAACCTCCCTGCTTCAGTCTCTGGCTAGATCCAAACCTCATCACCATTTAAAACACAATCCTCCCTGAAATCTCGATACCCTGGGGACACACACGTCTCATTTAATGCCCCACCTACAGTCAGGTTTTTAGCAAGGAGATAAACTTTCATATTCATTGGTTTGCTTTACACAGTTATCCTCACCTAAATGGATTCTCTTGTACTGGATTTGGGAGTCAAAGTCACCCCAGAAAGAAGGGAGGAGAGAGGGGAAGGTGTTCTAATATTTGGATTTATTTTTCATTATCCTACTTGGATTTGTAAAGAACTGATTTGTAAAAGAGCTTTTAGAACCAATTGTTATACTGGCTACAACACACTGCCAGGACATCAGCATTTACAAAGGAGAGAGTCTTTCCATTCAAAAATAAAAAAGGAAAATTAATCCCTCTCTAAACTTTTTGGAGAACAAGGATTCATAAAATTCACTCCAAACTGAACTGTTTTCTTCCACCCTCCCTTGATCAGTCACTCCTGCTCTGTTCTGGCACCAAATTTAATTACTGAACTGCATTTCTGATGCTTTATCAAATAATGAGGGACTGATAAGATCTCAGCTGAGGAGGACAGCAAACATCCATGGGGACATTCAGCCGTGAGGAGTCGGAAAAAGAAAGTCACTCCATTAACCCAGCCAAGAGAAAACCAGACAAACACATTGGCAGACATTGCATTTGAAATTATTTCTTGATCATCTGCTCTCCTGTGTGCAGGTCAGTGCAGAAAGGCCAAGGAGGGATGGGGAGGTTGAACTCTGGCCCTGCATTCTGTCGCTGTAATGCATCAGAAATTTCAATTATTTACATCATTCCAATGCAGTGAAAGGGTGGGAGATGCCTCACTAAAAGATGCACAGATACCCTGTGGAAAAGTGGGAACCTGTGGAATCCACTTTTCCTATTATTTGAAGAGTTTCACTTTAACCTGGCATTCACTAGGTTTAAACAGTGAAGATGTTTTCTGTCTTCTGCTTCCCCTTGGTTTCAAAAGAACTTCTAAAGAGACAACAAGAACATCTGCAAACCATTTCATTGCCTTTCTTTCACATATTGCAGGGAAAATAAAGAATCCCCTTCATTTTTTCCCTTTGTGGTAGTCATGGAAACCTGCATCAAATGCTGGGCTGAGGCGTTCATGTCATCTACAGAGACTCAAGTGTTTATTAGGTAATAACAACCACCAGATCTGTGAACTTATGCCCTGGCCCTGCAGCAGAGCCTCTGTATGTTGTTTAGCAGTATGGGATACATACGTACATAATGCACCTATTACCCATTAAAAGGTACTTATCTCTGTTACCAATTAAAGGCTAGTTATGTCTTTAACCAATTAAAGCCTAGTTATCTCCCAGACAGGTGCTGTCAGCTATGCTTTATTAGAAAAATAAACCTTTTGTAAAAATACAGGCAATGTTCATAAAGCATTACCATTCAGGACTGAGAAAAAGAAATAAATATATTACTATAGGCTTTTGAAGGGAAGCTTGAATTATCCTGTTTTCTTCTGATGTCACTGGTAGCCTAATCCTGTAATTTCACTAGCAAATTAGAGATATAATGATGTTTCTTCTTGCTTGTTTTAGCTGAATCTGCCACTGTAATTAAAATTAGTGAAGTCAGAGTAGCCAATAGCAGGGGAGTTACACCTTTCAGTTATGGATATACAGTTCCCCAAAATAATCCTCAATTATCTCTGCTGAGACAGAAAGGTTCTTGAAGTGTCTGAGAACCTGAAAATCAGTTGATTGTGACTAAAATAGAATGGGCTTCAGGGGGTTGTTTCAAGCATGGCTGGAATACAGGAAGGAAAGAAATCATTAAAATAATTCCTCACCTATGAAGGTGAATTCATTTGCCCACTGTAAACAGCAAAGCACATTCCTTATGGAATTATCTCAGATGCTTCAAGGGCAGGGTGGAAAAGCTCTGGCAAAACTTGTTCTGTTCCAAGTGCCCATTTCTTCCCCCTGCCTAGAAAGGGGACTCTGGAGGCTGGTGAGGACAACTGATCTATGAGAAGCCCACAAGTCTCAAGTGCACCATATGATGCCACTAATCAAGAGAGCCAGACAGGGAGTCCTTTCCCAGTGGGATGTCTCTGCTACCAGTGAGGCATAAAATGAAAGTAATCAATCACTGCTTAAAAGAATCAAAAGTCACCTTATCAAATAATGGGTAACATTTTTATACAGAATCACGTTGGGTGAATGCAAGAGGATTTTTAGTGACTTTAAAAGGCAGTTGTGGGCTGTTATTGAGATCTCACCCAAAATAAACCATCTGATCTGGGCTCCTTGTTGTGGTCCTCTGGGACATGTGCCAGTGGTTTGAAAGGAAACCAATAAATTTCAAAGCTGACCCACAATGGCCTAGACCAGTGAAGATCAAATGGGAATTCATGAATTCATCACTCAATTCATCTTACTTCAGTGTCTTGTCAGGGCCTCCCACCACATCCTTTTCCTGCACCACGACCAAGCTACTACTCAAGTGTGGAAGTCAGAAAGGTTCTGACTATGGGAAGCATCAGTTGAGCTTTTGCAGACTGGATGTATTTCAGAAAAGTCAATCACTCCATGCACAGTTATCCCAGCACTTCCTTGAGACAGGAAGAATATTTCCCTATGAAAAAATAAACGTGGGTGGCAAATTGTTGGGTGCAAAAGTGAGGAGGTGCCGAGGAGAATACCCCACATGCCACCACTTGGCCTGGCTCATGGACTACTCCCTCATCATTCCCATTTTCAACCCAGGCAATGGAATTCCAGAGCTGTTTGTGGTACAGAGTTGATAAATGGCCATTTTAGCTTATATAAGAACAGGTTAGTTATCACAGACTCACTGAATGGTTTGGGTTGGAAGGGACCTTAAAGGTCATCCAGTCCCACCCTCTGCCATGGGCAGGGACACCTTCCACCAGCCCAGGTTGCTCCAAGCCCCATCCAACCTGGCCTTGGACACTTCCAGGGATTAGGAGTCCACAAGTTCTTTGGGCAACATTTTCTAGTGTCTCACCAATCTCAGTAAAGCAATTCCTCCTCAAATCTAATGAGAACCTGCCCTCCTTCTGATTAAGGCCATTTTCACTCCATGCCCTTGTGAAAAGTCCCTCTCCATCTCTTCTGTAAGCCCTCTCCAGGCACTGGAAGGTGGTCTAAGGTCTCCCCAGAGCCTTCTCTGGGATGAACAGTGCCAACTCTTTCAGCCTGAATTTATAGGACAGCTGTTCCAGTCCAGCCCTCTGATGAACTTGGTGGCTCTCCTAAGTTGAGGACTGGAGCACCTTTCATTATGCAACTGCTTCCTTATCTGTGTTCTTTAGGCTCTCAATACAAGGTGTGAAACCCAGTGTATTTTATTATTTCCCACCTAAAATCTCCCAGATGTAGCAAGCCAGCTACATAGTTTAAATTAAAGGGCATGGTGCACCTTCCTCATGTCAACTGAGACACCTGCCAGCAACAAGCAGAGTTGCGAGATCAACCCTTCAGTGACCCAGGACACGTCACCTAATTTTAGAAACCCAGGAGACACATGAGCTCATTGTCAAGTCTCTTTACAGAGACAACAGAGAGAAGCAGACATATGAAGAAAGCATTTTGTCTGACCTATTTTAGCTGTCTGCTTTAAACTTTCGCCTTCTCTTCCGGAGTGTAAAGGAATTCTTGACAGTGAGCTTGTCTGTTGACATCTCCACTGTGAATACCTAAATTTGGACACACTGATCCCACCTCCAGTCTCTTCTGAAGTATATGGGTCAGCAGTGTGAAACACAGAACAGCAAAGTTTGACACACCACAAAGGCTTGAGAAGGAATCTGATTGTTTAGCATGTCAATAAATTAATGCTAATATATTTAAGGCAACAGAAGAGCTAAGAGATGATTTAACTGAATAGCAGACAGCTCTGAAGGTTCCCATGGAAAACAGTCCATAAAGAGAAACCCTATTAAGGCAGAGAACAAGAACATCATGATCTTCCCACTATCTTTAATATAGCACTTACTATTTCTCAGAGTTTAAATATTTTGGGTTGTTTTAGTTTACGTGGTAAATTCACTGAAATTAAAGCTTCTTCATGGATCACAGCATCTGAGCATCTGACTCTACTTTCTTTTAATAACCAAGAAGACATTTGCTGTCCCTTCACATACTAAGTGGAAAAGTCCCTCAAGTCCTTGTTTCCACTCCCCTTGTCTGTTGCCAGTGAAAAAACAGGATTCAAAGGGCAAATACACCAGGAAGTCTAAGAGGTGGATTTTGTCTCCTGCTACAAGGGACAAACCCCTTTTCAGCTGCACGTGAATGTCTTGAGGGTCTCAAGCAGAAATGCCACACCTTTGCCTGGAAGGGTTGTCAACCCACAACCTGGATTTTCTTCCCAGGACAGTTCACAAGGATAGATTCAGACTGTAGGACACCCACCCAGCACTCTCACATGTGAACTGATGTGGGGGTCACAAAAATATCCCAAAAATGAATAATACATTCAGGGAGACTCTTCTAATATCCAGTGTTTTCGGGAAAATTGCTGCTTTTGACTTTAGGAAACTTAAATGGGAGCTGATCCAATGCTCGTGGCAATTTTGCATGGAAATAGTTGAAAGAAATACATTCAGCAGCTGCCTGGCTTGGCCATTTCAGTGTTAACAAATAACCAAGTCTGGCAGCAACACTCAGCAATAATCCTTTTTCTATCTGGAGAAGTAGCTTTTTGATTTTTTTCCCCCTTGCATAAAACATAGAAAACACCTGTGAACTTTACTAGAATTCCCTTTCTAAAAACGAAGACAAAAGTGCAATCACAAAGGCAGGAAATGGTAAATTGCAGGTGCTGTGACTCCCATATGCAAAGGAGAGCTCAAGTGTTACAATATTTTTACATGAAGCAGGATTATCAATTTCATTTACTTCCAGGAGGACTTGTTGTGTGGGAAAGAAATCAAAGCAATGTGGTTTTGCAAGAAGAATAACTGCTAAAGGGGATCCAGAGAACTGGGGATTGGAAGGACCTCTGGAGATCGTCCAGTCCAGCTCCCCTGCTCGAAGCAGGGTCAGCCACAGTGGACAACAGGTTATTCAGAACCCATTTTCAATCAGTTTCTGAGTATCTCTGAATGCTGAGACTCTGCACAACCTGTTCTGGTACTTGACCATTCTAACAATAATAAAGTGTTATTTTAGAGTTGAATTTCCTGTGTATCCACCTGAGCCTGTTGTCTCTTGTCAGCACCGAGAAGAGCCTGGGTCCATCTCCTTTACATCCTGCCACCGAATACTGTCACATTTTGAGATCCCTCCCAATCTTCTCTTCTCTAGGCTAAGCAGAGGTGTCTCAGCCTCTCCCTGTAATTCCCTAATCCTTGTGGCTCCTGCCAGCACTCCCTGCAGTGTGTTTGTGTCCTCAGCTGCCCAGCACAGGACCTGGCACTCCAGATGTGCCTCACCAGGGCTGAGAGAGAGGAAGTGTCACTTCCCTTGACATGCTGCCAACGCTCTTCCTTGTGCACTTGATGATGCTTTTGGACTTCATTGCTGCATTTTGCTGGCCCAGGATCCACTCCAAGTCCACCCAGAGCCTTAGGTCCTCCTCTGTGAAGCTGCTTTCCAGCCAGCTGGTGCCCAGCCTGCCCTTGTGCAGAGGATTATTCCTCTCCCAGTGCAGGACTTTGTGTGTTTCTTTCTTGAAGTTGAGGTTCCTCTCTGCCTATTTCTCAAGCCCGTCCAGTTCCTTCTGGATAACACCAAACCCAACCTAATCCCTGTAGCCTTCAACCTTCCTGAAGGTGTACCCTGTCCCACCACCCTGGTCATGAGTGGGCACATTAAACAGCATTGACACATCCAAATGTCAGAGCTTTAGAGTTCAGCCCAGTCCACCCAGGCTCTCTTTACAGCCAATGGAGAAGATGTACCCTCAGGGAGAAATTTCTATACCCTAAATATTGATGTGTCCAGGCTGGGTTGGATGGGGATTTGAGCAACCTGATCTAGTGGAAGGTGTCCCTGCCCATGGATACCATTAAAAGGTCCCTTTCAACTCAAAATATTCTATGATTCTGACACTATGTGTAATTTTGGACAAAGAATTAGTCCTTTGAAAGAGTAATTTATTTTTTTTTTCCATTTACTCAGGCAGGTGAGAATAAATAAAGAAAATTCCCTCCCAAAGTTTAAGACACCAAAGCACTAATGGAAAGTAAAACAGAGCACTGATTTCCCTCTCTGTCACAGCCTTGTCTTACTTTCAGTACGATCTTTATTCCTTTAATTAACACAGCCTCGTAACCTCCACGTATGTTTAACTTCAATTGTCCCCAGTTACAATTTTGGTGGAGTAGGTTGGGGTTTTTTTTATTATCTTCGTTTGAGTAGTTTCAATTAAATGAAACTCCCTGAAGATGTAAGAGTATTAGAACTTGTCCTTGCAAAATACACTCCTTATCATTCTGTTTAACCTGACAGCTCTTGCATTTCCTAGTCCTTTAGCTTTATAGAATTTCCCTAGCATTTCAAAAAAGACATCTAAAACTATTCTAAACCAGATTTTAGTAAGTGTTGTTCAAAACAGATATCTAAATTTCTGAAGATCTGATGAATTTCTTGATTATGTGCAAATTTTGCTATCACCTTGTTCATTTTCAGACCTTACCTAAGACTGGGCTCCCTCTGGCACTCACTATTATTTTGGAGAAAGAGTCATCTACTTCAGGCCTTCATTTTCTCTTTGTTTAAGAGTCAGACACACAAAAACATTTTTACAGCTTGCAAACTGCTTATGTCCCAGGTGATACTCAGTAAATATATATACATACCCCTCGGTTCCTATCAAATCCAGGGTTGTATAGTTTAATTTTGGGTTGGTTTTGCCTGCAAGCTGTTTCCTGGCACTCACCATAGGCAGAGACCACATTCCCACAGAAGTGAAAGCTTTTTAAATGAAGGTAAATCTGGCATGTTTGGCCCACTCAGCTCTTGTGACCTCAGCTGATCCCTGCTTTTCTTCAAGGCAGAATCTTTCCTTAGTAAGGACATTATCAAAAACTACTTGAAATTCCAAATCCACTGTATCCCAACCTTTCATACAAGTGATCATAAAGCCCAGCCTCTCCTGGGCTCTGAAGTTTGTGCTCTTCTGGGACACAGTGTATAAAACTACACTTGATTTTTGTCGAACAAACTCCAGTTAAAATGCCTGACTTTTATAAGTAATAAAAATCGCCATGATATGACAATTCTTCTTCTTCATATTATGCTGTTTCACCCACACAGATGTGATGGCATTAATGACATTGACAGTTCTGGAAATCTGAGTGATTGGACATCGTGAGGATTTTGGAAGTCTGTTGGAACTGCTGCTTCAGGCCCTCTGAAAACTCAGATGGACACGAGAGGATCACTTATCTAGAGGTCCAGATTCCCGAGCTTATCTTTGCAACCACAGCAGATACAGACTCGTGAGAGCAGGAACTCTGGGATACAATTCACAGCTCCCTGGGCACAGGACTGCTGTTCTTTGGCAGGTTTCCCACACAACATCACCGATAAAATTCTTACCTTGATTGGCATTATTTTCCCTGCTCACTTGTGTATGAGATTTAATGTGCCCTCTTGTTGTTGATGTCCTCAGAGACCTGGTGAAAGGACCTGACTTTGTGACTGAACACTGTGGTCACTGAGATGCAGGGGAATAACTGCAAATCACCACACATTTAGGAAGCGTTAGGCAAAGTAAAAAATTATATGGGAAGTTTCCACCTTCACAGATCAATTATCCTTCTGAAGCATCTGCATTATATGTGATCCTTCACAGCTAATATGAAACTAATATGGGATCATAAAGGTAATGATGTGCTGCTCCATTCCAGCAGAGTTTTAAGTGCTGCTTGGCAAGGTCCTTCAAAATTATTACTCCACAACCAGTAAAATGTGTTCTCTCTCTGGCATATCAACGTTTCGCAAAAGCTACTTGAAGAATTTGCTTCCCTTGACTGGTGGTCTGTGTTTCCTGCCCTGGCTAGGGGTGTAAATACAGTTTTTCATGATTGCATAGGAGCTTGTAAGCTCTCTAAGCTGTCCATCACCATGGCCAGCAGTGTCTGCTTTGAACCTGCCCAGCACATGTTGGGCAGACATCTGTCACAGGCAGAGGAAAGAGAAAGGGCAGAAAAATGCAGCTCTGGACCAAAGCCTTTCATTCCCATTGTCTCTGAAGATCATCCCAAGTGCAGAACTTGCACAGTACTTTAAAACCAACTCCTGGACTCAAAATGTTTTCTGGAGTGTGGTGCCACTCTCAACAGCCTTAATTAACTCTCTTGATGTGCTGAACGGATTATTTTGAGATCAAGCTGTCACTGTGAAGCTCTCACTGCTCCCCAGACCCAGGCCAGTCTCTGTGCAAGGTGCTCTCAGCTCTAAGGGGACATTTCAGAAGACATTCCACTCTCTAGGACAGGCAGACTCCAGAGCAGTGTCCCTGGGGCTGGTGATGGACCCAGGGGCAGGACACAGTCTGTGAGCTCCAGCAGTAGCACAACAACCTCTTATCACCCCTGGGAAACAATTCTACTCTTGCTGTCTGAGAGCAGAGCAAAAGCAGTAAAATAAGCAATGCAAGGGAGTTTGCTGCTGCTTTGGAAGGTGGTGACTACAATGAGCAACTGCCTGATGCCAAAGGAATAAATATGTGATGGTGTGAAGAAAACAGTCTGATATAACCTTGGTATTGAGAAAAGAGTGCTTGGAAATGTGGAGAAATTGCCAAAGTGTTCAGAGAGGACGCTCAAATGATCTTTCTCTGCCTCATATGTACAATTCCTTGCCATTTTCCAAGGCATTTGGAATACAACAGCCTGTACTTCACTGAGCATTCCCACTTGACAACCTGTTCCAGATGAATATCCACCAGCCTCCTCTACGCTGCTAGCAACAAAATAGAAAGCTTTCAAGGGCCAAACTTCATCACATCTTGATAAAAAAAGAGCAGATTTAATATGTCTCCCAATTAATTTCTGTGTAGAGAAAAAGATATCCCCACTTTTGTGATTCCTCAAGTGCATATTGTCCAGCTCCCAAGGAATACAACCCTGTCTCTTCCATCCCTAGGGACGTAAATACCTTTTATTTTACAATTTCACTTTAACTCCTACACTGAAAGACAAGGTTAAGTCACTGCGTGAGCTCTAGGAAATTGCATAATTCCATTTTTTTGTTCCTCCCTCCTTTTCTACAGCATCCCAAACAGGCTGGATCCCATCCTGTGGTTAATGAACTCATTCCCTTTGGACACTGTTAGGACCTTCCACAGGACTTGCTCCTGCAACACCAGGGAAGGAATTCAAGTCACATAATTTGGCTGTCTGAAAGGGAAACATCTATATATCCAAGCTATTTTCTCTCAGCTCCATCCATAGTGATGAAATAATGAACACGTCACCTCAGCAGCACATGGCTTTGCCTTGCTCTGGGACAACGTGCTACTCATCTTGGCAAACAGAGAGGTAATAAAGCAGAAAACCAGTCTGGTTAGCTCAGGAGAGTGTGGGTTGAGTAGGAACAGCCCTGAGAATAGCAGAAGTATGAAAAAAAAGAGGAAGAAAAGCAGCTGAAATCAAGTCAGTGTTGGGACAAGCTGTTAAGCAGGGAATTAGAAGAAAGCTTTGGACCCTCAGCAGGACAAAGCCCTGAAAAGTCCTTCCAGAGAGAGGACAGTGAAAAAAAAAGCTTAGAATATTGAAAGGTCTCTGTATTTTGTAAACTGATCCCTCTGACATGTGGATTATGGCAGTGCTGATGGACAGAGGTTCCCCAGCACATGGGCTCTGACTCAGAGCTGGATCCCATCCAGTCACCTCAGAGCAGGAATAAACTCGTATCTCTGCAATGAGGAAGAGTGCAATGTGCTCTTGGCCTTCCCTGCTCCCAGTGATCCAGAGGCAGTGAAGGTCCTACAGCTTTCCTGGGTGGTGGAGGATGACAATGATCACAGCTGAGACACGTGGACAGACAGAAGGAGTTTAGGACTTGGGAGGAAAGCTTTTCTCTCCCAGGTGATACATCAGAGGACCAGAGGAACTGGCCTCAAGTTGTGCCAGGGGAGGATTAGATTGGATATTGGGAAAAATGTCTTCACTGAAAGCGTGGCCAGGCATGGGAACAGACTGCCAGGGACGTGCTTCAATATTATTCTGAATAAAATAGCCCTACTGCTTCTAGAAAAGAAAAGTAAATATAAATGAGCAGAAGCGTAATCACCTTTTTAGCCTGTGATTAAACCTGGTTATTTCTACATTTATCTTCATGATCTGCTCATGGATTTCCACATGAGAGTTCTAGAAGATAAGCTGACTCTATGGTACCCTGTAAGGTGGCAGAATTCCTAAGGAATCCCTGGGAAGGTTGGAACAATTTAGGATCAAAGCACTTTAATACAAACATACATACACACATAAACATACAAGTACATGCAAAACTTCAGCTGTGATATGCACTCTTCTTATTATTTCTCTGATTTTATTAATTCAAGAGGTATCAAAAAAAAACCAGAAGAAACCTATCAAAACACAACTAGAAGAGATCAGTTGTATCCATTATAAAACAATATAATTACTTCTGTGGAACTCCAATTTACTTAAATCTTATCTATGGGAGTTTTGTGAACAGGAGTCAATGGGAACTACAAAAAAAGTGGGCAATTTTCCTTTATTGGATGTGGCTGTTGAGGTGAAAACTGGAAATCCTGATTATGGGTATTAAGATGCTCAATGATCAAGTTTACAAATTGACAGGATGGGCATTGCATCAGATGGCAAACTAACTTAGTATGATTCACATTCTCCTTCAGAAATCGTGTGGAACTGGAATATCCCTTGTGGCCCAGAAAACAATCAAAATGTTATTCCTGTCCATTGGAT
>JAWWEW010000078.1:2795480-2817418 GCA_035583185.1 Anabacerthia variegaticeps
CCTTCAGAAATCGTGTGGAACTGGAATATCCCTTGTGGCCCAGAAAACAATCAAAATGTTATTCCTGTCCATTGGATAGCTTTGTCATTTTGTCATCACGCATTGCCAGTAAAACCTAGGACATAAAGACGTAAATTCAATCAAGCTGAAATCCCCTTCTTCTCCAAAACGCTCACTTTTAAATAGGTTGACTCATCTTTCAGACACAGTGAAAATCCTCTCTCCCCATGGGTGGCCCTTCAGAGCCTTGGGTGAGAGTTATCTCATTAAAACACGTACCTCTCAAACTGAGCTCACTTCCACAGATTCCTCTCACAGTCCCTGACACATAACCAGCAGAACCCATAGGGTTCAGAGCCCATGTTTTTCAATGGTGTTTTTCAAGGCAACAGATTAATTATGCCCTATTTCTCTATACTTTCCATCAGGAATGAGGCAAAAGAAGAATGAGATTTGAGACAGAGGAACAGCATTAGAAGAGTCAGTCCAAACAAAGTTTGCCAAAGCCACGCTCAGCTGATTAGTAGCATCTTATAGTGGGCAGCAAATTAGGGTCAAAGTGTTTCGTAACAGGTTTTTTCTTGCTGCTCCAACCTTTGCTTTCCTCACATCAGATCAAATCTAAACTCTGTTCAGGTTTTCATTTGCACCCATCTTGATTTAAGATGTAATTTAAGCTCAGCTGAAATAACACTGAAAAAATAAGATTGTCATCATATGCACTTTGGGGGTGAAGGTTTGACCCTTTAAAACTCTTTAGGACAAAGCATTTTGGCTCAAGATTTCACAATTTCACTGCAGTGTATAATAGCAGTTCTCCAATATTCCTCTATTTCCTTGGAAACTCTGTGGAGAGCATTTATTCTAAGCTTTTCAAACACCTACAAGAACATTGCTGCAGGCAGGCACAGCTTCACAGGTTGGCTTCTCACAGATCTGCCCCTCCTGGTCAGCACTTGACAAAAACTTCTGAAAACAACTGGAACATTTCCTAATATCCAATCTAAAGAAAAGCAACCTAAGAAGGAGAAGGTTTTATTGATCTCCAGCACTGGGAGATCCACTTCAGCAGCCTCCAGAGGATGCAATTTATTAAGACAGGAACTAAAGACGTCCCAGAGCCCTCATTTCTGCAGGCTGCATTATTAATGACCCTCGTGGCTGCAGATGGCTCAGAGCTACAGGCAAGTAGCTTTTCTTGGGTTCTCTCATCCCAAGAGAAGATTAAAGGGAGGATTAAAGGTGAAACAGGACAAAAAAACAAAGAAGGGACCACCAATGATACGTGAGAGTCCGCAAAACTCAGGGCAAAGTTTAATGGCTCATCTGTGCCTTGGTAACCTTGGAGACATCCTTGTTTTTAAACACAAAAGCAATCTAGGAAGTAGGTCCTGGTAGCACAGAGTAACTCTGAGTCATCCCCATATAATTTCCAGGCTCAGCTCATTCTGGTGAACTGGCATCTCCAAGTTTCTTGTTGCTGTCCCCTGGGAACACATTTAACACCAAAGCCCAGCTTTTCATTGGAAGCACCAACCAAAAAAAAAAACCCACCATCAAATACTAAATCCCATAAAACCCAAGCCCTCCACATGCAGCAGAAAAGGTGAATTCACATTTTGTGTTATTTCTTTCCTCATCTCCCAGAGTTCATTTGTGTCCCTGGAGTTTTTTGCCAGCTGCAGTCAATGAGGCATGGGATGAGTTTGTATGTTTTTCTGAAACGCGTCCCTCGCTGGGGAGACCAGGGCAGGGACACTGAAAGGAAAGGAAGAGAATGATCTTGTCTCAGTAAATAAAATGAAATGCCTGCTAACCTGAAGTCAGCACAGTGGGAGGCTGTTGTGGACAAGCAGAATAAATGTGATGGAGTCTGGCTAGGATGGCACACAGAGGACTCTCCAGGGCACAGCTTGGCTGCCATTAGACATGCCCAAAGAGCTGGGTATTTTATGGAGGATTGTTTTATTCACAAACAGCCATGAAATGAAAACGCTGTGTGAGGCAGAGGGGAATTTTTCCAATAATACTTTGCACATTTTGGGTGTGTGCAGGTCTCCCACTCAGATGAAACCAATATTTTGTGGCCTGGATTTAGATGTCTTTGGCATTGTTTAATTTCATCTAGAATTGCTTGACTTCTAAGTGTTTACAAAATCATCCTTGATGGGCCATAATCACAGGTTTTACAGAAATACTTCTGGCTCATATTCTGAAAGGAGTGGTGGCATTCTGTGTTACCTCCAAGTCAGCAATGAAAATAATTATAATTTTAAACCAAAATAGTGCAGGATACCATAAAAACAAACGAACCCCCCAAAAAAAAAACAAACCTCAATAACCCCAAATCCAACCCAGCCCAGGATATTTGGGCTTCCAGGTCATAAACAGGTAGGTGAATAAATCCTAATAGTTACTCAGTGACAGTCACTCAGCTCCAATCCACAAGACCATCATCAGCATCTCTTTAAAATGGAAATTCATGTTTTTTCCTTTTCCCTGCCTTTTGAATCTGTTTCCCAGAGTAAACCAAATGCCCCAGTTTGCTCACCCATGTAGAGACCTCCTGCAGGCAATCTACATCTCTGAAGACAAAGGGAGCAGCTTCTGCTGAGAGACTTGAGTGAGAAATGAGGACACCAAGTACTTCCCATCTAGGTGCCTTCAGTATCACAGACACACACAGGATTAATTTAGCTCTGAGTACCAGCTGTACCTCCTCTGATCACCAACACAGGGAATAACACAAACTTCTCCTCTTTACTCTTTCACAGTGTTTTCCCTTTAAGCTATTTTAAGTTAATAGTCCTTGTTTGCATTAGCTGAAAGGCAGTTGAAATTTCTTCCCAGAAGGACACGTGAATTCCTTCCTTCTGCTGAGCTTCTGCAGAAATGAGATGCCCAGCACTGTGTGTAAATCCACAGGAGTGCTTTGAAGGGCTGCCAGCTGTTCACACCTCCACTGGGTTATGGACATCTCTCTCCCCAGCTCTGGCTGCCCCATCCCTGGAAGTGTCCAAGGCCAGGTTGGATGGGGCTTGGAGCATCCTGGGCTAGTGGAAGGTGTCCCTGCCCATGGCACGGGGTGGCACTGGATGATCTTTAAGGTCCCTTCCAGCCCAAACAATTCTATAATTCTGCTGTTCTGTGATTCTGGGATAAAACAAGGCTTTGCTAAGCAAGGCCAGAGTGATACAGTCGGGTTTAGGGAATGCTCTCCCAAGGAGCCCAGTGGCCGATTCAAGAGGTGGTGATGAGATGATGGAGTTGGCTGGGGGTGATGGAGTCTTCAGACATCTACAGGGCTGCAAAACAACTCCACACGATGCAGACTTCAAAACTCATAACCCAAGGTCTTCCTATGACACAACTGCTTGGGATTTTCCTCTTTTTCTTGTATGAGCTATTCCTTCCTCTTGATGGTCCTAATTTCAACGACCAAACAGTAGGTTCATTTTGCCATTTTTGACAGAGCAGGTGAAAATGGGCCTTAGTAATGCATACACTCTAATTTTCTGACTGGAAACATTTTTCAGTAAAAAAAAATAAGCACCAAATTCTCCTGCTCTCTCCTTTGCCGTTTAATTGATGTGTTCATATCGCAAATTAAATGGTGCATTGTCAGCTCAATTTGCTCAACTCTTGTTGTGCTACTTGTTTTCATCCCCTTCCCCAACACATAACCAACACATCATTTTGCATCCCATGTGGGATTTCTCTGCTTTAACCTAGTAAATCTTTTAATTCCTAATTTGGTATTCTGCTCTAATAGATTCATCCATGAAAGAGCCTGGAAGGCTGAAGCGAAGAAAAATCACTTACATTTTCCCAGCTACTATTGAGTGGTTTAATGTAAAATACACACGCAGTGCACAGTTTGTGATCTCAGACTTTATCATCCAAGCATTGCAGAACTGAGTCAAACCTGATCAGGGTTTTGATGAAAGGATAAAGATTCAAGTCGAGGCTGGAACCACTTAATAATGGTGAGATCCTGAAGAAAAAGTAGTTGCCTAACAGCAAGGAACAGTTCACAAGAGAGACTGAAATTTGGCTCCAAAGCACTGGTGTGAAATGTGGGTATCAGCACAACTTGTCCAAAGCAAGACTTACAGCTTAATTAACATTGCTGCTTAGTTATCAGGGCTCTCCATTTGAATTAATGATAAAAGTGTTAAAATAGCAAATGGATAATCTATTTTTAATCACAAATACTATTTCTGTTTGTAATTTACATTTTTAGCCTTTTTTTTCTTCCCCCAAAAGAAAGGTTGCTGAGAACTGATTTGGGACACAGGGCTGGGAAATTCTTTTTTATAACCAAGAAATGTATTTCAGGAAGATTTTAAGTGCATATGTATTTTAATTTCTCTTTTTAATTCATTTTGCCATATTGGACCATGCCATATGGTTCATTCTGATTTCCTTTTTAGCAATTCATAATTTAATCATGAATTACCATCTAAGAATTGAACAGAAATTAAAAACACATTTGGAAATGCACATGCATAATGTTTGAGAACCCCCTGCCCTCACTGAGGAAGGAAAAGCAAAGTTCCTCATGACATTGAATTTTATTTATAATTACGTGATGTCCTGAACAAGGGAAGTATCATGTGGTGTTAGTGAACTGACTGTACTGCTCCTGGTCAAAGAGTTCTTCCCAGCTAATTATTAGCCTTTAAATGATAAGTAGGGATATTTTAATCTCTTTCTGCTGTTAATAAAAAAAGCCTGACACCCCCATTGAATGAATCATATTTTGACTTCCGTCACTCTTTGGTCTCTTCTTTGCTTAAAGCTTATACTGACTGCCCTCCTCATTCAGACACGATAATAGAGTTTGCAATCTTCTTTGCATTAGCACATTGTGACCTCTAAAGGTTGTCCCAGCTTTCAAATTGCACATTTTTTGTGAGGGCTTCAGTCAGCCTTGTTTTCTTGGAAATCAAAGCTAAATTCCTCTCATTGTGCTCAGGGTCCCTAATTCTCAGGAAGCAGAGTGGGTGTTCATCCTACAGGGTTTTTCAGCAAAGACTGAGAAATATTGGTCTCGTTGCTCCAGCAGTCCCGTTCTGCAGCTAATTCCAAGTTATTCCCTTGCAGGGAGTGCCATCCCTGGGAGTGTCCAAGACCTGCCTGGATGGAGATCTGAGAAACCTGGAAAGTGTTCCTGCCCATGGCAAAGGGGTTGGAACAAGATGGTCTTTAAGGTCCCTTCCAACTCAAACCATTGAAGGATTCTATGATAATTCCTTTTTTCCCCTACGAATCAGGTTCCACAATTTCTTTTCAAAATTCACTGTCAATAGTGACAAATATGGAGGTTGACGACTTTTGTCAAGATTTGTTTCTTAAGCATAATTTTGAGGGATTTTTTTCCATTTTGCTTCCCAAATCTTTCTTGCTACAAGCCTAGTTTTGGGGGCTGGTGAGTACCTTCCACAGGGGTGGGGTGGGCTTTAAGGTGTGCCCACCCTCCTTTCCCCACAGTAGGGGGAATATCCCAACTTGCTACCATTTACTAGACACATTAAGAATCCTTCAGCTCCCAGAGTGTGTGTGGATTTAATAATGCCAACAGTACTAAGACAGACAGGATCCTTATTATAAACAAAAATGTGCCAATGCTACAAAAGAGAAAACAACTCAGAAAAAAAAAAAAACAAACAACAAAAACCTTTCTGAAGAGAAGTGCCAGTTGTAGTCTGATTTCTGAACAGCTCTCAGGCACTTAAAACAGACATGAAGAAAATGCTCTAAAATTGTTCTTGTTGTTATTGTCACTAAGGAAACAACTTCCCGGGAATGTGCAAGTTGAGTATACAGACTCTTTGATGTGCAGCCAACTCTCTCTTCCAACACACATCCCAGCCCTCTGGAGAAGCAGGTCTGTCCACCAGGGGAGATCTCTCCTCTCTAGCTGAGTCCTTCACGTTGGGATTGAACTCCGATGCTCCAGAAAAGCCACAATCCAGACTTGCCACAACATGAGATATCAAAGCACAGAGTCATGACTAAACTGAGGGATTTTGCCTTAAGATACTCCTCTCTGAATGCAGCAGCACTGCCAGGAGAGCCAGAATAGCACAGGAGCCTGGGAATGTGGGAGGCACGAGGCAGGATTCTTTCTGTCTGTTCATTTGAGGTATTTTTTTCAGCCACACACACACCCACACCCCACACAATATTTGAAGTGTGTGCTGGCTTTGGATTGAGGCAAATCGGGTATGTGTAAGTGGTTTCACCTCTTCAGCCCTTCAAACAGAGTGGCCATTTGCCTATTGCCTATATCATCTCTTGCTGCCTATTGGGAATGATGTATGAGATTTGATAATCTCTGAATTGTGCCCAGGCATTGTTAGGAAGAAGAGCAGTTGACTTGCCTAAAAAAAAAGAGTCAATGTGCCACGCAAGTAACTTAACATGAATTTAATAATCATTTAATAACAGTTTACTGACCAGATTCCAGAGGTCCAGGATGTTCCCTAGTGGTTTTAATTTCTCAGCATCAGCACAGCCAATGTATTGCACAGTTGTAGAGCCCCTTATATCCCAAAGAATTTGGGATATAATGAAGATGCCTGCAGATATCCCCCTATCTGCAGTTCTGCTGCAGACTAAGAAGCAAAGAGTGCCTAAATTAATTGAAAAGAGACATAGCACGTAACAGAGAGCAACTAAGGAACAGAATTATTTAATTACTGGAGACTACGCCAAGGCTGGAAGAAAACGGGCCCAAAAGAATATGTGGAAAGGAAACACTTCACTAATATAAAATCATTTCAGAGCATTTGAGCTTTGAAAATCCTTTCTTCTTACCATGGACAGGTGTCCATGTCAGATCTGACTTCCTTGGGAGAGTCAAGGAGGGCTTGAAGAAGAACCAGAACATCTCCCTGCAGACAAGTCTACTCCTGGTGTGTCCCTAGCCCTGTGCAGTCTCCAGTCTTCTATTTCCCTTCCCCTTGGGTAAAAGGGGAATGTGGCCCTCTGTAACTCTCCTTTGTGAGGCCTCAAGACCAGAACTGCTTCCAAGGGCTAAAAGCAAAGCTGTTGTGTCCAAGCAAACAGCTGGACCACAGTGACTCCATCTGTCCATGGCACCAATTCAATAACCATGGAGCAATCTCTCCCAGGGTAGAAATCTCTGTGTGCAGCCAGCCAGGAGCCTTTGCTTTTATGTTAAATCCATCACCCACCTTTGGATCAGAAGTGATTTCTCAGCTACTTGTTTGTGAGTAAGAAGGAGCTCAAGGAAGTGAACCGAGTAACCAATGGTTGTTCCATAGAGGGGGAAAGGAAAAGAAATGGCTTTAACTTGTAACTACATTGTAAATACATCAGGTCAAGCAACGTGACCACTTTTACTCACTCTGCTAAACTGCTTTGCCACCAACCTGAATGGCCTGTGAGATGGCCATGATGGTCCCTGAGCATTGGTTGCAACTGTCCTATTTGCCTTGTTTATTAAATATTTACCTTGTTTATTAAATATTGCACAGAGAGCAACTCCTCTCTGCAGATTCCTGCTGCTCCCCTCCCACTGGAGCAATGTCAATGATTATCTGCTTCCCTAACCATTCCCAGCCTCATTGGTATTCACGACAAAGCCGAGGAAATGCACCACTGCTGGAGAGATCCTCGTGAAAACACTTTCTCCCCTTCCAGGGAGATTCATTTTATCTCGAAAAGACAACAGAAATTGCTGTCACTGTGTATTGCCAAGATAAAAAGGCACATTGCAAAACCCAAGCAATGGATAAATGTTTGACAACGAGTCTGTGCTTGTCTGAGCGCACAAGAACTCTGATGTGAGTTTTCCTCAGATAATTCCTTAACTACCAATTTAGGATAATGACAGAGATGCTTTTAAGAAATCCTTCGGGGGAAGAGTAAGTATTCACTTTTAAATTCTATAAATCTATCAAGGAAATATTTTGAGCATTTATTTTTGCTTTAAATCTATTAACCCTTCTGTCCCACCCTTGACATGGAAGGCCTTTGTTTGGTAAATCTGTGAGAAGAGTTAAGAGAGTGTTTTACAAAGCAAAGTGGATTTTCCTCCAGTGACTTCAGACATATACTTTGTGGACATTTACAGATAACCAAATCATCCCAGACTCCTGCAAAAAAGCTATTTTGGGGCAAAAGACATCTGATGTATTTAAAATTTCTGCTTCAGGAAAAAAAGAAAGAACTTTATATTCTTATGCTCCTTAGATATACTGTAGAAATTTATATCTATATAGATATGATGGAGGCAGTCTATTTACAAGGGTGTGGAGCGACAGGACAAGGGGGAATGGTTTTAAACTGAGAGTAAGTTTAGATTGGATATTGGGAAGAAATTCTTCCCTGTGAGGGTGGGCAGTCCCTGGCACAGGTTGCCCAGGGAAGCTGTGGCTGCCCCATCCCTGGAAGTGTCCAAGGACAGGGCTTGGAGCACCCTGGGCTAGTGGAAGGTGTCCTTGCCCATGGCAGAGGGTGGCACTGGATGATCTTTAAGGTCCTTTGCAACCCATCCCGTTCTATGATTCTGTGTTGAGGGCAGTTGCACGGATGTGAAACAAGGGAGGTTCAACCACCTTCAAGCCTTTGCTGCTCATCTTTTGTCCCTCCTGATACAAACACACTTTCTGTAGGTTTCTGTACAGATCGGGATCTCTGGTGTGATCTTCTGCCTGTTGCAGGCTCAGTGCAAACACTGAGGGACTGGAGGTGGTGATTTCTCAGTCACACAGCACTAGCAGCACACCAGGGGGATGCCCTGGAGAGATGGCAAGGACACAGCAGAAGTACAGAACAATTCTGCATGTTGGGATCAGCCTGCAAATCACAGGCAGTAACGTTTGGGGTTAAAGTTCTCAGGGCTGATTTAGAAAATGCAAGTTGGAACAAGCTGCTAAAGAGAGTGATATGGATTAGTCTGGCCATGCAGTCAGCCATACCTGCATATTCTTTCCAGTCTGGCCAGTTCACATGGAATGGGTAGATCTGTTAACTTCTTTTTTCAAGTCATCTTGTCTGGTTTAACTGGCTCCTCCACAGCACTCACTGCCCAGAATTCCCCCTTAGTTAATGGAGGTAAAAAGGATATCCAATTCAGATTAATTATTTCAGAATACTAGTTTGGGATCAAAAGAATTGTAATCTGGATTCTGCAGATTTCATTGTTGTAAAGGCAACATTTAATAAACACCATTTAGTCCAACCCAGAAATCTGCACACACAAAAATGTTGTATTTCAGAGCAAGTACTTAGAAGCAACAGGGAAATTATATAAAATTATATATGACTGTCAAAAAATTCTGACAATCTTTGGTTTAAATGAAAGTATTTCTGAATGTAGACACTGCTGTACATGACATGCAGTATGGAATAGTCTGTCAGTTCATTAGGAAGAATATCAGGAGAGAATTTCTCCAGCCAGTGGAGAAAAGAACAGCATGTTAATGCTCAGGTGAAACCTCCTTCTCACCTTTTAAGAAAATAGCCAGCAGTTCCAAATTACGTGATCTGAGTTGTCTGATTGAGGTCTCACGTTGTTTTATTGACATTTCACACACTAAACTTCTGGGGGTGAGTAAATTCATCAACTGGTCACATCCAAAATGCATAATGCAGCAGCGGTGGGCATGAAACCACTGCAAAATAGGCATCATCTGTTTATTGAGGTTGGTCTCAGAAGCTCTTTGGGAATAGCAGAGTAGCTAAATTATGCCCTTGTTTTAATTCAGTAGGGACAGTGGGAAGGAAAGCAAGAGGTCAACTTAATGAGCTGTCAGAAGGAAAAAAATAAAAATAGAGACACTAAGAGTCTAAAGGGAGAGTCTTAGTTTGGAGAATCCATTCTTATTTCTGCTAGGAAGATGTCAGACTTGTTTTGCCAGATGAAGACGCTACAGATAAAATGGATCCTAAAAAGTTAAAAAAATAAACAACAAACTTTTTTTCTTTCAGGGAGTTTCATCAGAGGTTTCCCAAACTGATGCAAACAAAACCCCTTGGAAAAGCTTGAAGATTCTGGTCTGTCAGAGTAACATTAAACCTTGGTGCTTTGAAGAGTTTTACTCTAAATAGGTCATGTTTTGCTTTAATCACCTTAGACCCACCTCTGTGTATTCTGGAGATAAAGAAAATGCCAGAAAAATGAAAGCAGATAAAAGCACCACAACCCATAAATGTGTAGTTCACGTTCTTCATTCCAAACAGGAGAGTTTGGAGAAACTGAAACAATCAGGTAATAAAGGCAATAGCACTTTGGGATCCAGACAAATGGTTTCTACATTAAAAATGTGAAATTCCAGGAAACTCACATCTCAAGGAAGTTGGGAAAAGGTGTCTCAGGGAAAAACTCCAGACTGGAGCTGGTGATTCACAAACATCCAGAAGTTCTTTCTCTCCCTAGAAGGACAGAACAATCTGGGCAACAAAAGAACTGTGTCTTGGACACCTGGAATGTCAGGATGAAGTCAGGATGTTCAGTCAAGCTGTCAGAGGAAACTAAAGCCAGGCCAGAGGTACGACCCCAGCACATCTGCTGTGGATTGACCTTTTCCTCTGCTGGAGATTAGGACAGTGATGATGCACAGATGGAGAGAGAATGGCAAGGTAACAGGACCAGTGAGCTGTGCAAGGCAGCACGAAGAACAGGCTGAGAATAATTCAGTGTGAATTATAAAGGGGGAGAAACACCTTCTGGATTATTCAGCCACAGGATAACCAGGAGCTGCCCATGGTAGCTGATTCTGGAGAAAGATAAATGCAGCCTCAAGGTAGTCTCAGGAAAAAAAACAACTCCAAGAAATATTTGGAGCCAAATGGATGCACCTGCAATGTAGCAATTCTTTTGTGGCCCAGTGTCTTCACTGGGATCCCAGTGGACCACAGGGTATTTCCAAGCCCTGCATGAGAGTATATAAAAATCAACTAACTCTTAGTGTGTGTGGAAAGAACACCGTGTCCAGGATTTGATCAGTCTCATTTCTAAACCATCAGGAGGGATCAGAAACCCAGAACAGGATTCAGACTGCAGATTAAACCATCTCAGTGGTATTTATTGAAGACTTTTCAGCCTAAAGAGTTGCAGAGCTCAGCCTACAGCAGATAACTGTGTTTATCTGCATTGACTGGGCACTGGCCAGGGGCCAGAATCAGCAGCCTAAATGCTGGTGTTTGGTGCACCAATACCCCAGAGGATTTAACCTGCCCTCAGACAGAGGGTAAAGACGTGGTGTAGATAAACATCATACCTACAGATCCCTAATGGATGTTAGGAGACCCCAGGGGATCTCAAATGACACTTAACACCTCTTTTTAAAGTGACTGAATCATGTCTTTAATCTCCTTTTACTGTAACAGGAGTTTCTGTACTCGGGTACAGGTAACCACATCAAAATCCACACCTATCTTTGGGTGTCTTGATCTGTGAGCTGAATTCCATTTCTGGTCAGCACGATAGAAACTATCTTAGCAAAAGAGACCTTCAAGTCTTCCAGACAGAGGAAAGGCAATGAGCTGAATACCAGAGGTGAATTTCTGTCGGGGGCACACTTGCTGGGGGAACCACAAAGGCCATGACGTGCTTTTCTTCTCCTCTTCTGAATAAAACCCAGGCTTTGGTAGGCTCTGAGGGCTCTTTGCCATGACTACTGTTACTACATCCAGCTGTGGTACAAAGAACAAGTCAGAGAACAAAAAGCTGGAGAATACAGAGCAGTGTCCAGAGGCTTGAATGCTGCAGAGAAACAACTTCCACATGGCTAATATTGGCCTTTCACGCTGCTCTCTCTGCAGGCACCAGAACTGCTCTGTAATGAACTTTGCTCCAGCTGTTCGCCCACTGCCCACACTCATCGCTGCTAACAAACCCATTCAGCAGCACAAAAACCCCATCCAAGCTGTCAAACTCCGTGCAAGCCCAATGAATGAGTGTGGCTTGTGGAATGCAGGGCTCCAGTGACAGCTGTGACACATTCACAGCCTTAGTCATGAAGAGCTTAAGCATCTGCGGTATTTCGGATGCTCCCTCATCTCCTCTGCATCTCAAGTTGGAGCACAAAACTCCTGGAAGGAATCCAAAGATCCAGCTCTCTAAAACACAGGAAATGAGTAACTTTACTAACTTTAACTTGGGCCTTTATATAATGCACTTGGGCTGGCTTCTTTGTAGAGTTTGTTGCTAGGCCAAGAGAGAAAGTTCTGTTGTGTGTCCAAAATCTTAGATACACACTAAGCACAATCTCCTGTTTGGCTTTTGGTACTAATCATATCAATTTAAGACTTTAGAGACATAGACAATGTCACTTTCACAAATATTTCTTTTTAAAAGAAAATGGTTTTTTAATTATGATCATGAGGGTGCCTTTATATATATATATACACATATATGTATATAAACTTTATATATATATATATATATATATATATATATAAAAACTTTTATAAACCTACTGCAAAAATGGGACAGTAAGAAACAGAAACAGAAATGCTGTGACTTAATAAAGTCTTTCCATTCCAGGAAAAGGAATTAATAGTTAAGGATCTCTTAGCTATTTAAAACTCCCTTTCCAAATATATATAATTTCTTTCTGCTGTGGGGAAATGTATCTCTTACTGCTACAACTTTAACTCCAGTCTATAGCATACTGTGTTCTGAGAGGTCCACGTTTTTATTTTCTTTTTTTTTTTTTCCTATTACTTAGATTTCACTAAATAACTTTAAATGCCATAGCTAAGGAGGAAGAATTTGTTAGCTTAGGACAGAAGGTGAATGCATTAAAATAAAAAAAAGCATTTAGCTCTGGATTTATGGCAAAAAGCTGGCTTTTAGGTCACCTAGTTCTAAGCATTACAAGTGCTCCAAGCTGGTCAAAATGCATTTCACAAGATGCCAACCCTAAGCTAATGAGGTCTGGTCAGCATTCCTCTCCATCTTCGTGCAGCCATTCACGAGCAGGGGATATGAGCTGGGATCTGGAGCATTGCACAGCTCCTGGCTGGCTCAGAGAACAGGCACAGCGAGTTTGCATCTGCCTGCAGGAAACCCTGGCCCTGTGGTGATGCATCCCCACAAAATTACACTTGGCAAATCCCTCTTACTAATGGGACAGAAGAAGGAAGTGTCGATACGCTGGGGAAGCCTCTGAGGTTTAAAAAATCAATGAATAATTGAAAAAAAAAAAAAAAGAAGACAACTAGATAGGATGTTGCCTGGGACACGTGGCATGAATTTTCCAACAGCTGACTCTGTCCTGTGTTGAATAAAGGGAAGATATTGGTGAGCATAAAACTCACCATCTATCACACTTTGCTATTCCTGTGAGGTGGCAAAATATTTCCACTCCTCCCCTCCGAGCAAAGACGGGAGCAAGAGAGGAATCACAGCTCATGGGGATGTCTCTGAGATGCCATGGAAGGATCCACCTCACTGGTTGGGGATGGGTGGCTCTGAGTCAGCTGCTGCAAGAACCTCCATGGGGTGACTCATCTGATCCACTTCGGGCTGGGATGAACCACCCTCCTCTCTTCTAATATAGGGAATGAGGGTGATTGGCTCGGATGTGACCATTTGGTTTTCAGATGCTTAAGTGGGAAAGCCTCCACAAGAAATGAACAATGGTTTTGCCAAGGGATCATTTGGGGCCAAGTCTTCACCTTGAGAATGAGGGAATTCATACATCTTCCGCTCCTCAAAGATGGACCTGATGATACATCTACTCCCCAGGAACAAAGAACTTGATTCAGTGCCATTTCCCTTCAATAAAACATTTTTCCTTAAGAATCTTCACAGAATCAGATGGAATAATATACTGCCCCTTGCAGGAAAAGCAAGTAACAAAACTTGCCTCATTCTGAGAAACAAATGAATAAAAATAAAAAATCTGGGCTATTAACCCATCACTCAGATTAAAACATCTTTTCCTGCCCTAACCCTGAGCTCCATTTAGCAAACCAACAAATCATAGATAAGGAACTATAATTATCCTTCCATTTGCAGCTCCTGAGCAGTCGTGACCCAACCATCTCTAATGGGGTGCAAAAGCCACTGTGGCAGAGGCTTCTCGGGATATTCCTCAACACTGGATGGACAAACCTGCAAACAGATGGGGCAGATGTTTAATGCTGTGTGTTAAGTAAGGAGCTCTTAGACAACAATACTCCCAGTGTGTTATAAAATAAATTATTACTGCTATTTCCATAGCTATTTTTAAGAGGAATTCAGCCATGTACATATTTATCCCCCATTTTCTCAGTTTTAGAGTGAATTATGAATTGCACTAACAAAAAGTAGATTTGTTAATTTGTAGGCATTTGGTCTTGGTTTTCTTTTATTAAAATCACATTAAGCAGAGGTTGTCACACCTTTTAAAACATTTTTTTTTAACAATATGGCAATTAAATAGATCAGAGAAGTTTCAGAGCACAGTCCTACCTTAAGCCATCCAAGAGTAAAATATGACACCTGAATGAGCAGGGATGAGACTCTCAGGATGCCTCCAGGGCAGATAAACTCTAATGTCGGATGCAAATCAGCTCATTTCATGGGATGATTATCTCAGGAGGATTTGTATTCAACAGCAGGCTGGAACCAGAGCAGCAACTGAATCCCTGCGCCTGCATCCGTGTATTTCTGCAGGACTCTTTCCAAGGGAATATTCCTCAGCACAACAGCCATGCCAGCTTTAAGTGCTCTGTGTGACAGTGCCTCTACCTTTTCTTTAGAAGATGGAATGGTTTGTCATGCCAGAAGTTCAACCCCGAAATTACTAACCCAGGTACTCCAGAGGTGAGCTTGCATGGGAACACAGTCAATGAGCTGCAGTGAGTTACATAAACAAGCCTGGAGCAATCCAGCGAGTTTTAGACACATTTCTAGCCTGTCTTGTGAAGATAAAAGTTCAAGCCTAAGGAGACAGATCAATAAAATGAGAGAGCAAAAGGTGGGCAGAGAATAAAACACCAGCAAAGTAATGAGGTGAGGAGTGGACCTTGTGCCACGAAGCTTCTGAAAAAGAACCCCTGCCTTTCTTCCCATGTATTTGTGCCCACTCAATTACAATCCAAACAGTGTTTCAGCAGCCACAGCAGACACGTGAATCCCAGCATTTGTTAGCATTGTGGAAAACTACCAAATACCTTTCTGTATGCAAGGCATTTCCTAAGAACTGAACAAGTTCAGCACCAAGGGAACTGGGAAAGCGTCTCATGAGGGATGCTGCGCATTGGGAAGCAGGAACACTCTGAAACAGCTTGTTTCAGTGGTGCTCCAGCTAACCCTGAGGGCATGGTATCCGGAAAGATGAATTCTATGTTGTGGAGGAAAAAAGAGGGAGTTCCTCACTGCTGCATATAGAGTTGTTCCACTTCTGCCCTAATGTGGAAAACTCACTCCAAAATCCTGTTGACTGCAGTATGTACCAAATCACGGGTCCTATGGGATGGCTGGAAGTGAGAGAAGAGGGAATGGAAACCAAGGAACATAAGCCAACAAAAAAATTCACTTCACTGACTTAGAGGTTGTGGCTGCACTCCCTGGGCCAAGGAAAGGGGTGAAATAAAACTCAGTATCTCCACTGACTTCTACATCCTTTTATCAGTTTACCTGATACAGTGTCAAATAAATAACTCCTCTCTTAAATCAGAACTCTAAGACCTGATATTTCTGCAGGTCTCTCTCTGCCAGATATGAGTTACAACACGATCCTGAACTGGGTTTGCTTTTTCTCAGTGCTTCTTCACGCAAATACTCTGCTTTCAGTAAAAGATAATCCGAGCTAATTTAGGAATTAGACTGTTTGCACTAAGTGTGCTCAGAAAAAAAGGAAAGGAAAACAAAATCTGCTACATTGGAATGAATCAGCTTGGGGACACAGGTCTCAACTTATCAAAGGCATAGGTACATATGGAACTCAACCCCAGAAAAAAAAACACCTCCAGGATGCCAGCTCAGTCAGCCAAGTGAAGAGAGATGTGATGAACAAAGGTCTGAGTGTGATCAACAGCACAGCTCACAATCTCAGAAATCTCTGGTTCTCCCTCCCTGGTAGCACCACACAGCAAAGCTCCTGCCTTGGTGTTTAAGGGCTTCACAAACACCACCAGCAGCAGCTCTGGACAGCTACGTGTGGCTGTGGCCCCGCTGTGCAAACAGCAGACATCTTAAACCTACAAGGAGGAAGGAGCCCTCCAGTTTCTCCCAGGGACCCCAAGGAATGAGGGAAGGCTAAATCCAAGGAGCGATCACAAAGCTAATGCCCTGTTTGAAGAGAAATACGAGTATTTATCACACAGAAAGCCCCCCCTGACCTTGGAGCCTGTGCAGTGCCAATGGTTACCCTTCCAGTCAGGCACACTTGCCTTCGATAGGAGAAAACAAAACCGATGGAAATCTTCCACTCCTGGATGAGAAAAACTGCCTGGACAGGAGCAGATCAATGGTAGCTGTCCTGAATGACAACAAAGCAGCAACCACTGCCCGCAGCACAGAGACAGGTGGGAATAAAGGCACAAGACCACAACCCAAACTGTAACCAAGACACAAGCAGACACATCAACTTCACTCTAACTCCCACTACTGCACTGACTAGCATTTCTTAATTATCCACCAAATCGGAGCAGCGCTGCCTTACCCACCCTATAGGGCAACTTCTTTCAAGCCAGTGTGTTTTGCACTAGCCAAAGACAGATGCTTGTATAACACATTCTTTCCCTGCAGCTACACCAGCAGCACTTCAAGGAGTTTGCCTTCACGCTGTCATTAGCCTTAAGTAATCAAACATTCCCTTTGATTAGCCACGGGAATATTTTCCTGCTGTATCTGACCAGTGCTGCATAGGCTGAATAGAGAAGTGAGGTGGCCATGCACCCAAACAACAGCAAGTGCAAACCCATTTGTCGTTTCTTGACTCCAACAGACTAAATCAAAAAATCCCAGAAGCTACTCCAGTTCCACATTGTCATATCAGTCCAGCACTTGCACTGTAATTAATATGCACCAGACGGATGGGAATCGATGATACCCTGGGAAAGAATCGGGTCACTTTGCTGCCTTTTTCACTTTAGTTAATATTTCCTTCTTATTATAGCTACCTCCAGTGCTGCTCCAATATATCCTTCAAGCTAAAGGCCAGGATCTGTTTACCTGCAGATCAGATGCAGAGGAAATCCACTGACTTCCAGGGAGACCTTCCAGTCCTGCTCCTACGTGAGTGGGATGATCGTCTGGTGATAAACACCAGCATGTCACTACCCAAACCTCCCTTTTTTCCCATGCCTTTCCCAGTTCCGAACAGCACGCTGCGTTTCCACGTTATCCTAATCCCCCTGCCTGTCAACTCCTCAGATTCCACTACATACCTGCAGCCTTCCCATCCCAAATTCCCAGCACAGCGGAGACGAGCCCGTCCTGTGTGCCACCCCCCTGGCTTCCGATGCTCCTCGCATGAAGATGGCATTCTTAGAACCAGCTGTTCAAACACTGATAAGGAGAAGAGCCCGGAGGCAGGCAGAGGTCAAAGACACACTAACCGCGATTTTCTCTCCTACCCCACGGGGAGAGCAGGGAAGTAAGTCCTGGTGCGCTGCTCGGAGGGTGAATCAGAGTTTCTGCGGCAGGTGAAGATGCAGAGCCGCAAAGGGAGCCTCGGGCTCGGAAATGCCGCCAGCAGCAGCGGGGCTGTTAGCAATCAGCTTTTATTTACCAGCCATATTGTGTTAAAAACCAGACGTGACTCCCATACCGAGCGCCTTAACCTGTCACCACTTGCGGAGGGAGATTGATTTGTTTGGAAAGAACCAAAGCTATCTGGAGGAGAGCATCCCCCGAGCCTACAGCTCTGCCCGAGGCAGGAAGCGATTCCCCGCTAAAGTATCCCCAGGACCTGGGGACGAGCCCGTAAATCAATGTCACTCTCAGACGAGCCTGCGGTTCCTTCTCCCTTTGCCGCTCCGGCATCCGGAGCGGGGTCCAGGGATGGGGCAGGAGGGTCCGGGGATGGGGCAAGGGGGTCCGGGGATGGAGCAGGAGGGTCTGGGGATGGGACAGTGGGGTCCGGGGATGGGGCAGCGGGGTCCAGGGATGGGGCAGCATGGGGAGGTGGGGAGGGAAAGCACTCACCATTGCGGCAGGGATCCGTCCCGGCGCTGGAGATGCCGCATCCCCGCGGTGCGGGGCGGGGCGGGGGGACAGCGGCCGGTCCAGCCCCGCTCCGAGCGCCGGGGCCGGGCTGCCCCCGGCCGGAGGAGGGGTCGGCGCCTCCGAAGGGAATCCAAATTCCTCCTCCCTCGCCTGCCGGTCATGTCCGAGCTGCCTTGGCTCAGGGGATGGGCCAGCTCCTGGCCGTGAAGGAATTTGCCATCGCTAAAATAATAATAATAATAATAAAAAAACAAACAAAAGAAAAAGAAATAAAAACCAAGAAGCGAGGCGGAAGATTTGCAAACTTTGTGGTTTTCTTTTTTTTTTTTTTTTGAGGGGGAGGAGGTGTGCTATCGGTGCTCGGGGCGGGGCGAGGGACTGAAAGGATGCTCAGGCTGGCCGAGCTGCGGTGCCGGGGTGAGATGCTCTGGTGCGCTCGCCCCTGTCTCTGTGCCTGTGTGTGATTCTCATACCCAGACAATGCTCTGCAAAGCGAGCTGGTCCTGCGGAGAAATGCAAACACCTCCTCCCCCGAGTGCCTGAGGAAAGGGAAAGGGATTACGGAACCAATAGCTTCTCCTTGGCTGCTCTCATTAATATGGAAGCGAAAGAGAAACCAATGAGGAGGAGCGAGAGGAGGGATTTATTCAAATCAAGTTTCTTAAATCAAACACCCTTTCCCCCTTATTTTCTGTTCTTCCTTGTGCTTCCCCCAAATCTTCCCTCTCCTTACCACCTTAGCTCCGTTTCTGCTGTCCCGGAGATTTTTATTTCTTGTAAATTAGTGTGGCAGGGTCGGCAGCAGTCGGTGGTGGGAGGGAGGATGGCATCGCTGCTGGGAGGGAGGATGAAGAGAGCCAGTTTCCCCCTGAGCCGCAGAGAGTTGATTGCGAAGAAAAGTGATAAAGTAGCTGGAGTTGAGGGGAACGGAGGGGAAACAGGGAAGGAATTTCAGCTGGAAGGACCATTTTGCAGATGGTATTTGCAGATGGGCAGGTGGCCTGTGTCCAGGATGAGCCCTCTGAGCTTGTGGAAAGGATATTATCGTCCTTCACAGCAAACACACGCCCAGGAAGGGAAGGCACTGCACTGGAATAGCAGCATCTGCACTGTCCTGCATTGCTTCAGAGCCACACAGCAAGAGCAGTACAAGAGTGGTACTTGTTGCTGGAAAACCAGTGGAGAGGAGCATCCAGTCACTGATTCCCTTCTGCAGGGAGCAGCTTTCAAGGGAAAGCTCTCCAGACCTGGAAAACATTCACTAAAGGAGTCTGAGCATCCATGGCAGGCTTAAAGGAGCCCTCTGACAGTACATCCCATGCAGACACATAAGCACAGTGTTTTTGCTGCTCTCAGGCCCTATAGATCCATGTTCAGAATTTGAGATGCTGAATACCCACATCTTCCCCCAAATTCCATGAAACCTGTGCTGTAAGACCAGCTGCCTTCTAATGAGGTTCTTCTAATCACCCTGAAATTTCATGATACCTGTATACCTGCCATTACTCTTCCTATTGTGGAAGTCCTTTCCTCTGCTTACCTTTTCATAGAATCATTGAGGTTAGAAAAGACCTCCAAGATCATCGAGTCCAACCTTTGACCAAACACCACCACGTCAACTAAACCAGGGCACTGAGTGCCTCATCCAGTCATTTCTCAAAAACCTTGAGGGAAGGTGACTCCACCATCTCCCTGGGCAGCCTCTTCCAATGCTTGACAACCCTTTCAGTGAAGAAATTCTTCCTGATGTCCAACCTGAACCTTTTCTAATGCAGCTTGAGGCCTTGTCCTCTTGTCCAGTTGCTCATTGCTGAGGAGAAGAGGCCAATCCCCGCTTGGCTGCAATGTCTTTTTAGGTAGTTGTAGAGAGTGATAAGGTTTCTCCTTAGCCTACTTTTCCCCAGGCTTCTTCTTCCTTCATTTTCTGCATCTCCCATCTTCTGTTTCCTTTACCATGTAAATTAATTTCAAATCTTCCTTGCCTTTACTCTGCTCCCAGATTAAACAAAGGATTGAAAAAAAAAAAAAGGCAATTTAGTCCTAAAAGCAACTAAATCCATTACCTGTCCAGTGTGAAAATCCCTGACACAGTTCCTTGCTTGTGCATCATAGTCCCTGTGGGTCTCAGCCCAGGTGCAGGAGCCTGGGGGGACAGAGTTCCACAGCAGACAGCCCTGCTCCCAGTGCCCTGGCACAGTGACAGCCCCAAGGCTGCACGGAGAAAGGCATGTACAGACACACTGGGACTGCATTCGGCACTGGGTTGGTTCCAGCACCATGAAGCAGACCAAAGAATCAACTAGACTTTTCAAAGATTGCTTTTCCAGGTATGCCATCTCCTCTAGTCACCTCTCACAGCTTTTGGTAACTTCACTAGATACAAGGGGAAAAAAGAAAACAGATCAAAAGTCATAGGATTGTTTGAATTGGAAGAGACCTTAACAATCACCTAGTTCCAACTCTGCAGACTCGAAGGATCCCTTTCCCCACTCTAAAAAGACCCACAACAAAGCAATCAAAACCCAAGCTGTGTTCCCTCAAAACTTAGAGAATTTATGGCAGTCCTACCTCAAAAATCAGAAGCCCCACCATGAAATGTTGCCTTGGGTTGCTAAGCATGGAAGAAGGCTCCCAGCTGTTCAGTTATTATGTGCTGCTCCAACATCTGCTCCCTATCTTTCCCAGGAGAAGGGCAGCAGGCCAAGAGAATCATCTAGTGGCCCAAATCCAGCAGCAGTTGGACTGCCTTAGATGGTCTCAGCTGATATTTGTATCAGGTTTCTTACTGAAGTAATGAGGAGAGTCTATCTAAGAACTTCGTTCTCTGAAGACCATTTTCTTCAGGAGAAAATAGCTAAGCCATTTTTAGGCAAATGATGCTTTAATGTTTATCCTCCTGAGCAGTCTATTAAATAGGTCTTCATTATTTAAGCATGTGCAAAGCATAGAAACCATTCTCTTGGCCAGCACGAGAGACTGGCAGGGGCAGGAGAAGGCTTCTGAGAGCAAAGGGTGACTTGCTAGTAATGACCTGGACAGCCATCCATCATCCTACTCAGGATGCTTGCAGGAGGGTTTGCTGAGACTGAGTTAAAGGCATTTTATTAAAAGGCCCTTCTCCTTTTATTTTGACATCTGGGGTGTGATTTAGTTAATTGGACAACTGGGTCTGAGCTGATCAACCACCTCTCCCCTTATAGTAAGGTCAGATATTATGGTGCAGTCCCTGGAATATAAGGCACGATCCATCTCAGCCCAAGGAGATACTGAAAGCAGCTCAGAAGAACCATGTCCCAAATGTGCCTGTTTCTCTCCACTGATATCAGACCCTCTGGGAACACTGGTCCGTCTTGTTAACTTCCCCAAAGTAGACCTCTAATGTTTAATGAGATGAATCCCTCTCTCACTATCAGATTTGACAAGGCTGGAAAATTGAGACTCACCCACTTGGCTTGTTCTGTTCTGCCAGGACAAGAACTACCCTCAGTTGGTGCCACCCACACTGTGATCCCACCTGCCAGACCCTATTGTCCTGCACTGATGTGATGATCAGCTGTGCTGCACATCAAAAGGAGACCCAGAGAAAGGGAAAGAGAAAGGGAAAGAGAAAGGGAAAGAGAAAGGGAAAGAGAAGGGGAAAGAGAAAGGGAAAGAGAAGGGGAAAGAGAAAGGGGAAAGAGAAAGGGAAAGAGAAGGGGAAAGAGAAAGGGGAAGGGAAGGGAAGGGAAGGGAAGGGAAGGGAAGGGAAGGGACGGGAAGGGAAGGGACGGGAAGGGACGGGAAGGGAAGGGACTGA
>JAWWEW010000078.1:2828623-2870547 GCA_035583185.1 Anabacerthia variegaticeps
AGGGGGTGGGACTGGATGATCTTTAAGGTCCCATCCAACCCAAACCATTCTATGTTTCTATGATTCAGTGATATCTGAGTGTCTCACAATCCTCAGGAGCAAACCTACCACCATCCTTAAGAAAAGTGGTGAGTGAAAGTTTTTTGAAATACTGGCATAGATACAAGTCATTCAACCCGTTTCCTCTCAGTAAAGAAATTCTTAAAATAGTTTGTCTCCACTGAAAGTAAAAGTATAAGCTGAGTTTATTCCACCAAGTGAAGACGTCTGCAGTGTAAATGTTTACACATATAAATGTGGAGGGACTATCACCACAGCCTCCTCTTCCATATGTACATATACTCAGTGCAAATAAGGTCAATAATTTCTGGTATAATACACATTGCTCATGCTGATTTCGAGTGCTTTTACAGCCAAAGATAAGTACATCCCTCAGATGTCTCCCATGATATCCTTGGCTTTTCACCAAGTACGTGCAGACTTAATACCATTAGATCTCCAGGCAGTATAAATTCACATATTGCAAATTGCTATAGCACCATTTAACCTCTCAAAACAACTTCTCCACGTATTTATTTATTTTTTTTAAGTAATAAATATCCATGCTGCAAATGCATTAAGAATTAAGCTGAGGTTATTACTTTTCTGAGGTGGTGGCTGTGTGTGATGTAGAGAAGATCTGAGGTGAAGTTGTGACAGTTGGCCTATTGGCCTATTTCTCCTTCTCTTCCTCAGTTTACCCATTTAAAAACAGCAATTTTGGTAGCACCAAAACAACTATGAACTACAGTGATTTTCCTCCATGTCGTGGAGCACAAAATGATCACACACACACAAGAGCTGGATACAGCTGTTTTCTTGGGACACTTCAGCCCAGGATAACCCACATTCCATAAAACCTTTGCCATCAGCATGGCTTTCCATAATTTGTGAATATCACAGCTAATTTTGAAGCATCTACTCTGCTGATAAATATTTCAATGAACCGTGGAGCATTATGTAGTTTCCTGCATCCAATAAGCATGAAAACACAATCCAGCTGCAGTGCCTCTAACTCTAAATGTTCATTTTATTCATTCCTAGTTCTTTTTCATGAGCAATAAAGTACATCATTCTGTGAATTCTGCTCTTTTACACTTAGGACCATAATGAAATGCTCTGAATGAACATGGATTGGAAATCTAGAAAAAAAAGAAACAAACCCACAAACCAAAATGTCATCACTAGCAATAAAGACTTTATAAGCTTTAGAGCTGCAATTTTTGTGGACAGCTCTTTCAGGTTTTTTTGTTTCAAAGACTTTTCCAAATCATCACAGGTGAGCAGGCTGGCTTAACACAATCATTTAGATTGCTCAGAATTGTCTCCAAATAAAATTGCCACTGCTCATTCCCATTTGAAGCACTTCAGAGCATCTCGGAAGGAATCCCAGGCAGAAACTCCCAGTATGAATCAGAATTAACTCCACGGGGGAAGCAAAGAGCCTGGGGATTCCTGACAAACAAACAAAGGGGTGATGAAATAATAATTATCCTGCGTGGTTTGACACAGAGCCCTGCAGAGCTGGCGGGCAGTGAGAGCAGGGTTTGTGTCCTGCACCCCTGAAAGGCTGTGGCTCAGAAGAGAAGCACAGTGGATAATGCACTGTTATAGAAGGGATGGATGGTCACAGAGATGCCCAGACAGCCTCATGGCCTCTTTCTTTTGTATTCAGATTCATTTCAAGCATAAAAGTACTTTTCCTGCACAGGTGAGTATAAATGTTGACATGTAAGAGAACAAACATAGCAGGAAAGGAGAGTATTTAATGATGATCAGAGACGGATTTTAAAGAATCGCAGAATCATTAGGGTTGGAAAAGACCTCCAAGACCATTGAGTCCAACCTTTGACTGAACACAACCTTGTCAACCAGACCACAGCACTGAGTGTCACATCCAGTTGTTTCTTGAAAAATTCCAGGGATGGTGATTCCATTCCAATGCCTGACAACCTTTTCAGTGAAGAAATTCTTCCTGATGTCCAACCTGAACCTCCCTGACAACACTTCAGGCCATTTTTTTTTCATAGAAAAGGCACTTAGGTGCCTTCATTTCCTACAGGGAGCTTCCTGGCCTTGGAAACTGGAAGTAGCGTTGCCCATGGTCACTGCTCACCGTGAATGAGCTTAAAAACCCCAATCAAGCAGTTTGTCAGTTTTCTTGCTTCCTTCAGTGTAAATCTAAAGCAGTGATTTTCAATATCTTATCATCTGGGAACCCTTGAGGTTTTGTCCCTCTCTGGTGCCACACAGAAAATGTAAGCCTACAAACATCTCAGCTGTGTAATGACCACAATCAGGGCAAATGGGGGAAATATCACTCCAGAGTAATCCAAAATTACAACTTTCCAGGCCACTGAAAAACTGAACAGGCAGGAAAGGAAGGGCAAAATGACACCAACCCCAACTTCATGGCAAAGGGGGCTTGGGGTGCCAACAAAGCAGAGAAGGATTTGACTCTGGCCAAAAGCAAAGTCACATTTTGTGTGGAACTTGGTAAATTCACATTCATGGCTGCACAAGGCAGCGCAGAGAGTGGAAGAAGGAGTAATTTAATAACTGGAAAATATGGAAGAGATGAAGGCTAGACCTGAAAATGATGGTTTCAGACCCTGAGCCAGCCCCTTTGAAGGTGCCTCAGGTCCATGTGCATGGCAAACACACCTTCAGCTGGAGAACTGTGGATAGACCTGCTTGACACAGAGACATTTGCTGGTCTCTAAAAGGCACCTGTGGTTCTGGTGATGCTCTTGGACCTTCCACCTGTAGAGGTTTGTACCGTACCTTGCACAATGTTGCTTAGCTCTTGTTTTCTCAGCATGGTGCTGCTCTCCCTTCATCCTGTACAGTTGAGTACAATTTTTTTATTTTTTTCCAAGGGAAAGATTAAAAGGAAAGGACAGGAAAAGACTGTCTAGTTTGGGATTTTTTTTCTCCCAGGTAACATGAGGATTGTATTCACCAAGAGGTTTGATGTAGAGTCACCTCACCTGGTTTTCAGGAGTCAGATATGCTTTATAATTCCGAACTGGAGTTTGCAGTCTCAGCCATGCCTCTACTGCAGAGCTGCTGAGAAAAGGTCCTGTACAGCCTTGTCATGCCAGCTTTGGTCCTCCAGAGGGGTTCCAATAATCTCCTCCTGGACCAGAGGTGGCCCTGAGGGCAACATCACTGCCTTCATGCTGGTTCTGTGCTAACAAATACATTGGGCTCAATCAGACCCTGCACATGTTTATGGCCAGGGTGTCCAAGGGACAATTAAGCCACATTCCCAAATGGATCGCACTCAGACTGTGAGGAAGGAGGAACACACTCTGAACATTAGCTAATTAAAGGTGGTGGGGAGGGAGAAAACTCCTGAACCCAAGGCATTGTGGGGATCTGATATAAAATTTGAGAAAGCTTTTGAGTGTAACAAGTTTTGTCTGGGAAACAAACGTCTTATCATGCCAAGTTTTCTCAGTACTGCAACTTCAGAACCCAACTTTACCTCTTCCTCCTCAAAACAGCTACTTCCAGTCATATTTTCACACAGCCTCTGCTTTCTGAGCTCTGGTTAACACTTTGTGGATGTTTAGAACACCTCTGATCTCACAGAAATGTCAGTCAAATAGGATTAACTTTCTATAACGTAAATTAACTGACAGGAGAGTGCAGCCACGTGGGGTTTGGTCTCTTCTCCCAGGTAACAAGTGACAGGATGAGAGGAAATGCCCTCAAGTTGCATCAGGGGAGGTTTACGTTGGATATTGAGAAAAATGTCTTCACTGAAAGGGTGGGCAGGCATTGGAAGAGGCTGCACAGGGAAGTGGTGAAGTCACAATCCCTGGAAGTGTGGATGTGGCACCTGGGGACTTGTTTTAGGGATGGACACAGTGCTGCTGGTTAACTGTTCAACTTGATGATCTCAGAGGTCTTTTCCAACCTTAATGTTTCTATGATTCTATGACTCTGAACTTCCTCTCGCTCTGGCAAGTGTCTTTTCAAAGAGTGGATATTTGTTTCTTAGCCAAGGTCTCCCAGTCAGAGTCTTCACCTCTTCCCAGTAAGATCTGATCTTACAGAATCCCTCATTACATCCAGCTGTACCTTGCTGGGCAATAACTCCTCATCCACAGCTAAACCCATCCTGAGGTGGGTAGTGGTGAGACTGTAAGTCAAGGACATAAATGTGCACCTGCATCTGCATGGAGAGAACATGAAAAATATCCAAGGGCCTTGTAAACATGTCCAACATCATGTAAACATGTCCAATATCACAAGAGTGATTTTCTCTCAGGCACCTGATGGATGAAGAAAGAATGGTAGAATCATAGAATAATTTGGGCTGGAAGGGATCTCTAAAGGTCGTCTTGTCCAACCCTCCCTGCCATGGCCAGGGACACCTTCCACCTTCCAAGCCCAGGTTGCTCCAAATCCCATCCAACCTGGCCCTGGACACTTCCAGGGATGGGGCAGCCACAGCTTCTCTGGACATGCTCCGATACCTCACCATGCTCATGGTAAAAAATGCCTTCCTGAGAACCAGGAAATTATCCCTGTGATCTTTGTGGAACAGCAAACAATTCTGACACACAGGAAATCGAAGCTGGACTGCCCCTGAGCGCCTGGAATTTGTTGCAGAGTGTTTTGCTTGGCTGGTTTCTGGCAGGTTTGGGGCTGGGCTTGTTATCTCTGCCTTGCTATGTCCCTGAGCTGCACATGGTGAGCCTGTGCAGAGCAAAAATGGCTCAGAAGTGCTGTCTGGGATCCCCAAGCCCCTAAGAGGTTTGGTTTGTGGGTTTGGTGGGTTTTTTTCCTTTCCCACATCACTCATGAGCAGTAGGAACATTTCCTTGCTGTGTACAGAGCCCCAGTGATGTAAAAGTGACGTCTGGAAGGAATCAGAGACGTCATTCCCGCTAAAGCAGAATGGGGAGGCTTTTCTATATAGAATAAAGAGCAATATTAAAATACTGCAACAGTCTAACTGGCAAGAGAGAGCCTTAAAAATCTATTAAAGGAGATTAAAGATCTGGAAAGCATTTCAGTTCATAAGCCAATGAATAGAAGAGCTTTAAAAGGGAGAGTTGGAAGCTGACTCCAAGGTTCCTACCCTATCACTGATGATAAATGTAAACATGATTTCAAACAGTGCACAGGCAACCTCTCCAGTCTCACACAAAGGGATTGATTAGGGAGGGAGCTCAGGGCTGTAACACAGAATGCAGACTCTTCACTCGTAAACAGAGTTGTTTTCAGATGGCAAATCTGCTTTTAATCACCACTGCAGATACCACATGAGCCAGCAGTTCTGGGTCTACTTTTCCTTGCAGATAATGAGGTTAATTGACAGCTGCAGTATCCTGATAAGACCTGATGGCAGATGAAATGCAGGCCCAGAGATAGAACAAGATAACTCCAATGACCAGCATTAACAGGGATGCTGACCATTATTAAATCTGTGCTTTCATGGAAAGAGGGGGAAAAAAAGTTACTTCTATATGTGGTTTCTTTCCCAGCAAGTAATCTAATAACAGCAAATGAGGCACTTAAATCCGAGAGTACCAGAGCAATGATTTCTTGTAATCTGGAGAGTTCCACTTCTGAGAAGTAGGAATGGAAGAACAGGGGGTGTGTCTGTGTGTTATTTAAAAAAGGTTGCACAGAGAGAGAGTGAGAGGATAAGATTCAGTGTGATCCTTTTGGTCTGTCTATGTAAAAAAGAAAAAAAAGAGTGGGAGCAGTTATTTGCTGTAAGAAGAGGAGAATAATGTGTTATTTTTGCTCTCTATACTGTTCCTGTGGAATTCAGCCAGGAAAGCTGCACATCCTTGTGAATTGTTGCTGAAAAAAATGTAAAAATTATTAAAACTTACCGCAAATGCTTGACATTATTTAGCTGCAAAACCAACATTTGCTGCTGAGCAGGTCAGAGCCAGCTCATTTTATAGTCAGTGGGAAGAAATAGGCACTTTTCAGGTGCAAGTCACATGGCACACTTCAGATATTTATTTTAGGGTGAGATAAATCGTGGCCTGGTTTTCACTGACTGTTTTCACTGGCTCTGCAGTGACTGCCAAGAGTCAAGAGGAAATAACACCAGTAGAGATACTTCTATTGAAATTGTATTTAATTTGTATAAATCACAGACTGAAAGACAAAAAAACCCAAAAAAAGTCTCTTTGGTTATCACAAAATGACCTATAGACTGATAATGGTCATATAATATGTGAATCCAACATATTGGAAGGAAATAAGGCCTTCTGATAAGTTCTTTAACCTAATTGTAAAAGACATAAAGGGAAGGGCTGGAAGTTGAAGTCAGGTTACTTCATATTAGAAAATAAAGCATGTTTTTAGCTCTCAGTAAACAACTCTAAGTCAAGCCATATAGTCCTCCTTTCTGCTGTCTTCAAATAAAAATAGAATGTCCTTCTGGAGGAGATGATTTAACCAGAACAAGTCATTGAGCACAGGCTCAGTGAGGCTGAGTGGCACAGAATTATGGAACCATTTGGTTTTGAAAAGACCCTGAAGATCACAGAGTCCAGACAGAACCTTCTCAGTGCCAAGCCCATCACTGAACCACGTCCCCAAGTGCCACATCCACACATCTTTCAAATCCCTCCCGGGCTGGTGACTCCACCATGGCCCTGAGGAGCCTTTTCCAGAGCTTGTCAACTCTTTCCATGAAGGAATTTTTCCTGCTATCCAAATTAAACTTCCCCTGGTGCCATTTGGGGCCATTTGCCCTTGTTGCATCTCTTGTTACTTGGGGGAAGAGACCGACCCCCACCTGGGCACCAGGAGCTGTAGAGAACAATGAGGTCCCCACTGAGCCTCCTTTCCTCCATTGTTCTCCTCTAGTCAAAAATCAAAGGGTTACATTTCTCTTTAATTTATCTCTAACTTTATCAAATGCAGATAATGGAATCTTTCTTTTTCTTTCTGTCTCTCTTATTCTATTTCTCTCTTTCTCTCTTTATTTACATAATGTGCAACAGAAGTGGGTCAAGTCATTTTGCTTATCCATAGAAAACATTTTCTCCTGATTTACAAGAAGTTCTCCCGAACAGTTTTTCAGTTGTTTTATTTTTTGGCTTTGTTGTTTTTTTTGTGAGGGATTTTTTTAAATCTTTATCATAAACTGTGGGATGTAACAACACTCAGAAGGAACTAAACCCAATCAAAAGGTTTTTTATAGTGATTGAGTGAACTCAGTGTTTTTGCTTCAGCAGGCTCTTGTTCTCTACATGTTTCAGAGAGGGGAACATTTTGAAAGGGTGATGGGCAATATGAACCTCATATATCCTGTATTTGGCAGATATAGTAATTGCCACAAACTCTGGTAAAACTTTGGGGATTGTTGCTCTGATTAGTAGCAAGGTCTTCATTGGGTCTGGAGAAGAAGCTCCTACTCTACATCTTCCCTGAGCTTAAGAAAAGGAGCTTTGATACTGCTCATTACTCAGCATTGCCCATTTATCCTCAGAGACTGTGCAGAGATTCACAGAATATTTTAGACTAATTAAACCCTCCACTTTGGGTCATATGCATCCTACTTACGTATGTCTCCCTGTCCCTGTTTAAGACCTTGTGCGTGTAGCCTGGCTTCTCCCTTCTTTCACTATCCAGTGTTATTAAATCTCCTACAACCTGCAATAAATTACTAATTAGGAAAACAACCTCCTGTCTGACAAGGCTGTTGTTGCCATTTTGTCAAACCCATTAACCTTGTTAGAGGTATGTGCTTGTTTCATCCCATTATCCAGCACACCATAACATCAGTATAAACAAGGTTATCTGGCTCTTGCCTGCAGGAATATTTTACTTTTCCCCCCCTCCCACCGGTGAGAGCTGAGTCTTTCCTAAAAGCCTTGGGAAAACAAGCAGTGCAGGTTTGAGCTACCTGGGCCTTTCAATTCCCACCACTCTGCTCTTTCAGGTCCCTCAGGTCCCTCAAAACCTCACCTGTCTGGACATCATGTAGAACACTGACAATTGATGCTGGTTTGGGATGAACTGACAAGAATATATTTTAGCTGATTTGGACTCCCTTTTTTATTTTTGTTTTTAATTACATCATCTATCCATTGACTGAAATGTTCTTCTGAACAAGCTAAACTTTTATTTTACATCCCTAAAATTAATCTACCTGTGGATACACCTGCAAAGAGAGAGACTACGTGATGCAAACATGTGAAACACAGGGAAAGTGGTGTTAGTAGGTAATTCAAATGCTAAAGAAATGTTTAAAGAAGTTATTGGTCAGTATTATAAATCTATAGCATAGGTCATGATCTCCAGCTGACCAGACTAATAAAATATTCCAGGTCTGTATGCAAAGAACATTAATAGCAAGACCATGAGATACTCTGGGTCCTTACAAGAACTTCTTTCCAAGCACAAGGGAGAGCCCAAGCAAAACATCACAAGGGAAGATCATTTTAAAGCATCACTTGATGGTCCCTACATGTGGATTTTGGAGATTAGAATCACTCCTTTTTTTCAAAGGCCAGACTTTTGACTCCCTTTGCAAAACAATTTGACAGCTTTTAAGACCTTACTGTCCTAGTTTTGACCTATAATCATGACCATTTAACAAGAGCTCCTGCTCACATTATTTCTCCTCTCCCTTTCTTCCTTTATTTTCTCTGGTCCAGAAAAAAAGATACTTTTGGTCACACTTTTGTGGAACTTCTTCATTTTTCGTATACTATTCTTTCATGAAAAATTCAGATTGTGGCTGTCAACTCCATTTCTCTCTGAAATGAAACTTTTCCTGAAAATATTTTCTGACATTTAAGATTCTTTGATTAAATAAATAAATAAATAAATAATAATTAAAAAATACCTCCTCCAGAAGCGAGGGCTTTTAGTCAGTCCACGTTGGGCCCAAAATTCCTATTGGGAACACATGGGCTGCAGAGTAGGAGAGGAGAAGATGTTTTCAGGCAGAAAACATCCTTGATTTAAGCAATCTTTGGGCTTTTGTGCCACTTGGCAAACCCTGGCATGAAAGAACTTGTTGTACCCCAAATGATCCCTCCAGGGGAACCGGAATTTCCTGGGCACACCTTAAGTTTAGTGGCTGGTATCATGTCAGGCTCTTGCTTTGGACAGGAGACAAGTCCACAGATATTCAGTCCAAAAAATGAGGTCCAAGTTTGTTGGAAGGGAATGTCCTCTTCTGTGGTTTTATTCATTCCTTTGTTCCTTAAAATGCACTTCAGACACCTCTGTGCTCTGTAAGTAATATTTATATTACCAACTTTCTCACATGCACAGGAAGTTTTTATTGTCATCATGATGTTTTCCATCTCTACCTTCTGACAGGTTGTCATTTTTATTGCTTTGCCTTAAAGAACTTCCTCTTCTTTCTATCTTCTTTTAGAACCCAAGTCCTGCTCTGGAGGAAAAACAGATTTTCAGAAAGTTTGGATAATACACAGAGACTTTAGCCATGTCCTCCCTGAATTCAGTTTTCCAGTCTGACTTAATTTTGATTTTTAACTTTTCCATAATCTTTAGTTTTAATGACATTTTTCTTAATCCTCCCCAACTGGGCTCTTAATTAGACAATCAAGCAATTTTTACTAGAAGTTTAATATATGTCATTAAAGTCTCAGAGCTTTGTTCCTAATGCAAGATTCTAATGCTTTTTCAGCCATCCCTGGTCACATGGGATGTACATCCACATGGGATTGGTAGGCACCACACAGCACCTACAGGAGACCAAAACCATCTAGATCAGCAGCTGGAGGACATTGGAATACCCCTTAGGACACCAAGAAGATATCGAGGGAAGAATTAGTTGCTAAAACTGACATTTATGGTTTCCTGCATGGCCCTCACCTAGAAGAACATAAAGGTATAGGTTTCCTATAGGTCCTGCAGCAAGACCAACTTCACAGCACAAATATTTAATGTTCAGGATGATGGTGTTTAGGCAACTGTCTCCTGTCCCTGCAGTCCAGCCCCGAGAAAACCACCTTACATTCCTTTCCCACAGAACAGAGAGTGATAGATTTTCCAAAGGGACATTCAGGCAGGCTATTTAAATTCAGCACAACGCAAAGCTGCATAAGCCATGGTGATGGGACACAGTGCAGGACAACTGGCTGACATCAAACACTAAATATTTCAGCAGCAGCTTCAGTCAGAGCGGAATGATCTGACTGTGAAACAGCAGCTCCCAGCTGAGATGGGAGAAGAGATAACTTCTTGTAAAACCCTGCCTTGAAAGACTGCCCAGCCAGGCTTTTCAGGTCCTTTTCACCACTGTTAATGGTGTATGTTAGAAAGAAGAAAATATTTCAGAAAGTCACAACCCTTCTTGAAATTGTTGCAGAGAAAGGAACAATCAGAATCAACTCATCAGCCTCTTCTCCCAGGCAGCTTGCTATAGGACAAGGGGAAATGCCCTCAGGTTGTGCCAGAGGTGGTTCAGGTTGGATATTAACAACCATTTCTTCACTTAAAGAGTGGCCAAGCATTGGAACAGGCTGTGTAGGGAATTGATGGGATCTCAATCCTCGGATGAGTTCATAAATGGAGTAAATGTGGCATTTTGGGGTATGGGTTAGTGGGCACTGTGGCATTTGATCAAAGGTTGGAATTGATGATCTTGGAGGTTTTTTCCAACCTTACTGAATTCTAATGATCCTAATCAGGCCCCCCTGAGTTCCTACAGTGCCTTAGGACCCTCTTTCCCTGTGTGCACACCTGGGCTTCCAGCCAAAAAAGCCAAAGTGCATAATGGGATAGTTTTGTCCTGCTGTGCATTTGAGGGGTGGTGACAGCCACATGTGCATCCACATCTGGCACAGCCAGGGGGGTGGAGAGGCTCTAGTCACACAGAGAGACCACAGGAAGAAAACTAATACAGAGAAATCCACTGCACTGTGGCAGTGATTCCTAAGTAAAATACTGCCTAGGCCCTACTCTTTCTACAGAGGAGTTGTTTTAATTAACTCTTTGATTTAATCCTCCTGTGAGGTTATTATAAGGTGTTCATTAAAATGCATAATATCTGTATCATAAGATGTTGCAAGTCTTTTTTCCTGAAATACACTGAACATCTCATTTCCATGACAAGGGCATAATTCAGTGGGTTAGGGGTGCTTTAACAATACAAAATTATGACCTAGACAGGCAATCAAAGGAATAATGTCTCCCTTTGCCCAGTTTTTGGGAAAAAGTGTTTCTACGAAGGAAAAGCAAGCTGGTTAGAATTATAACACTGACTAATTTTTCACCAAAAATGTAATTCAAAATGCATTCCATTATTTGGATGAAAAAGCCTTTTCACTAGAAAAATAAAATTACCAGCTCTTCCAATATATTAATCACATTTGTCATTGTTAAAATTTCAGCTTGTTCCCCATGCCATTTGGGAACCCCTTTGAGAATGGAATAAAATAACATCTTAAACAAGGAGCAATTATTTTTTTCCCCCTCTGACAGAACAGGAATCTTATTCTAACCATGTGGGGATCAATTAAAGGCACAGCCAGGAACAGGAGTGAATTAGTCCGTGTGGGTGAGATTTATCACACTGAACTTCAGGGGAGACATTCACTTGCCTATGTGGAAGTGCCTGTTGGCATTAGGGATGTTCAGCTGCTGAGGGGACCAGCAATTTTGTTGAGGAATCAGAATCCCATCCTACATCTCCAGTGGCCAGATTCCTCTTAGCTCTGGCCCTCCCAGTCTGGAGCATTTTCACAGAGAATAAGGCCAGTTCATCTGGGAATTCTTCACCTGAGGGAGCACTTGTCTGGTGTGAGATCAATGTAACTGAGCTCCTGTGCTTCTCTCTCCCTCCATCTCAGGATGGAATTGTTGCTTTCTCCTCCATGTCCCAAGCCAGAAGGGATGTGATTTCATGGACTCAAAGAATTGTTTAGGTTGGAAAGGACCTAGAAGGTCACTGAGTCCAAGAGTTGAACCTTGCTGTGGTCAGTGCTAACCCATGTCCCCAAAGGCCACATCTACACAGCTTTTAAAGGCAAGTGAAGAACCCCCTTTGCCGCCCAAGCTGTATTTTATGGCTTTACTTGGGTCTCCAACAGCCTTGGAGAGCAACATGCCAGATGGATGCCTGGAAATCCTCTAATCTTCACCACCAGCAATATGCACAACACATGCTGTTCCCAGGTAAATATTTGGGCCATAAAAGGTGAGCTGAACAACGTGGCACTGACAGACAAAGCCACTTGTCACCATAAGCCATTTGCTGTCAAGCACAGATCCAGCTGCTCGGTAGGGACTAAAGAGACAAGTAAAATCAGCTTCTGTTGTGCTGTGTGCAGTGTCAATCCCTTTTACATGCCCCACTGTGGTGACCTGAAAGAAACCTGTGGTTTGTTGCACACGATTTTTCTTCCATCTGACTTGTTTTAAGACTGGGAGGGGGGAAATGAGATTGGATGGAAGGGCTGGAGTGAATACATTCAGTCCTAAGTGTTTTCAATAGAACATTAATTGAAATGTCGTAGATACTGTTTGCCTCAGCTGTAGCTGTTCATAATAATTAGGTTGATGTATTCAGAGAGGAAGAAAAAAACATCTCTCTTCTCAGAGAGAAAGAAATTTAAGCACTGGGCTGGGGATTTGGGAGTCTGGTAAACTCCTGATCCTGGTAAATTGGACATGTACAAGTCCTGGAGCCAGATGGGATGTTTCCAGCAGGGAGCTGGCTGACAAAATGCTGCCACTCTCCATCTTTGTTGAAAGTTTGCAGTGATTGAGAGATCTCTCCAGTGAAAAGAAAATAAAGTAAAATAAAAACTGAAATGAAATAAAACACAACCAAACAAGATAGGCTGTGATAATCCTTACAACAAGACAAGGAAGGCTTAGGGAGCTACAGAGTACTTACCTTACCACAATTCCTGGGAATGAAGCAAAGCCCCACATGGTCACCCACATAGGAAAGAAGTTCATATTCAGGAGGAACTTCCTGAGCATCAGGTTGTACCAGTCACCTCTTGTCCCATTGCTGGGCATCCCCAAGCAGAGCCTGGTCCATCCTCTGACCCCTCCCTGCAGACACTGACAGACATTAATGAGGTCCCCTCTCAGCTCTCTTCTTGAGACCCAACTCCCTCAGCCTTTCCTTGTTAGAGAGATGCTCCAGTCCCTTCATCATCTTCGTAGCCGCCACTGAACCTGCTCCAGGAGCTCTGTGTCTTTAGTTCACCCCTTTTCTCCCGGGAAATGCTTGTTTCTCCAAGTTTTCCTGTCTTAAAATATGGATAGACTACAAAACCCACCTGATGTGTGATCAAAAGAGACACAGTCTGGCCACTGATTTAAGCTTTTGTGCACTGGCCAATCCCAGCACTGAAGGAACCTGTTTGGTTCTCAGCATTCTTGATTTCTTTCATATTGACCTCACTATATTGAAGCTTTTGAGTGTTTTATCATTAACTACACCTTGCCTTCACTCTGCCAAACTTTCTACAGCAGCAAGGAGAGGTGTGGGATTCCCAAAGGTCATCTTCTCCATCTCTCAGGCTCGGGAAGTTGCCTTGGCAATAACCTGGGTGGAAAGTGTGGGAGCTGAGATATGAGGGCATGCCATCATGCTAGGAGTGTCAGAGACATGGTCTCTGCTCACAGATCTGCACCAAATTGGGGCTGCTGAGCTACCCTTGGCAGCTGAGATGTGACTGTGGGAGATGGGAGCCCCAGTTCCTGGAAATTCAATGTAAAATGGGGCCTCCTCAGTGACAGGACTGATTTTGGCTGCAGGTCAGTGGAGTAACAAGAAGCAGTAACAGTGACTTCTCCAAACACAGTCACTCGTGGTCCTCTGGCTGAGCCTTAAAGCAGATGGTCCAAGATCACTGTACGTGCAATTCCTCCTGGGCAAAGCTCCAGGAAAGCTGCATCTCTGGGGCTGTTTATTTAATTTGCCTCAGCCACGACCACAACTATAAAAGAAGAGGTAATTGCTTTTCCTGGCAGAATAGGCGACCCCTCCAACCTTTCTCTGTTGTGTCACTGGTGTCCCCAGCCAGGTCACCAGGCTGCCTGAGGAACAGCAAACCACCCCAGCAAAGTGAGCCCCTGTGAGGAGTCCGACAAATCGCAGCTGAAGGAGTGTCTGGGACCAAAGGAGGGTTTCCTCCAGTGACATTGGGGTGAGGTCCATCAAACACCACCAGTGTGGGAGGTCTCCATTCAGGGTAGAGGTGATCACTCAGACCTGCTGTGATAGGGGCAGGTTAGGTAACCATTCGGAATCTGAATACTTTCTTCACTATTTTTTCACAAAGTCACTATTTCCTGACTCACATGTCTAACCACGTTGGCACAGGATTGTTCAGTTTAGTCAGAAAAGCCCTCTGAGATCATCAAATCCAACCATTCATGCAGCAGTGACAAATCCACCACCAAACTGTCCCCAAGTGCCACATCTACACATTTTGTGAATGCTTCCAGAGCTGGTGACTCCACCAATTTCCCTGGCAGTCTGTTCCAATGTCTGAGCACCCTTTCAGTGAATAAATTTTCCCCAGTATCCAATCTAAGCATCTCCTGGCTCCACTTGAAGCCATTTCCTCTTGTCCTGCCACTTTTGACTTGGGATATGGTTATTTGAAATGCCTCACAGGTCTATTTTGGCCGCCTGGACCTCAAAGATTGCCTTGGGAGGTCTGGAAGGGAAGTCATGGCTCCACCAGTTTGATCCACAGAACCACCAGTCAAGGTGGGAATGCTCCACCTTACAGTGTTGTGGGATTTTACTGTAAAATGGGGCCTGGATGGAGAGTCACAGGTTTCCACTGAAGGAATGTTGACTTGGCAGTTGTACCCAAAGCTCTGGAAATGACAACAGCCTTTTACTGGGATACATCCAGCCAAAGACACCACTGAAATAAATAATAAAACTTCCAAAGTAATAAAGACCATAGTTCCTTCTATTTTGCTTCTTGATTTCTACAGGGACATTGTGACATGGTTTAAAACCTTTCTGTGCCAACCAGGTAAGGTGGACACTTCTATTTTCTTTTCAATTATAATTATGTTTTTTCTCCATTCATATTGACACAGAGACTGGGGCTTTAAGGAAAAAAAATAACTTGGGGTTCATTTAAATTTAGTCTTTCATCTTACAGGGTATTTTTATACCAGATACAAGGTGTCCAGGCAAAATCACACACTGGAAATGCCATTTTTCTTTCACTGGCCATGGAGGGACCTGAGACAGGTACTTGTGGTGCTTTTATACAGCTCAGTGAAATGAATTTCACCCTCCTTCCTCAGACATAAAATACATATCATGACAACTGAGAGTATTCTGGTTCCTTCATACTTGGCAAGTAGTACTTTTTCCTTCTTTGTCATTCTGGAGAAATGTTAGAATGAGATTTTTCCCTTTCATGTCTAATAAATGTTAAGCATCAACTTCACAGCTTCCCCATTCCTGAGCATGGCAGAAAACAAACTGGGTTGAAACAATTCCATACTGATGGTGGATTATCTTTAGGGTTTTTTTTGCTTGTTTGAGCAAGATCACATTTAAATTTCAAGTTAATATTTTAGGATTCCAGAGCTAATTTTTTAATTATTATTATTTTTTCTCCCAGTGTCTACTGAATGATTGATTTTTAGTAGCAGGGATATGTAAGAAAACATCTCTGCTCTCAAGCTGACACTGGAGTCCTACCTTTTGAATAAAACAGGACAAGGTATGCTCAAAACCTCTGAAAAGCTGACAAACAGTCAGGTACCTCCTTCTGCGGCTTATTTTTCAGCTGAAATAGCAACCCTTTTTTTTTTTTTGACAATCCTCATTAGTTGCTGTGGAAATAATGATGAGTCCTGGGGAAAAAAAAAATAAAAAAAATAAAGGCAATTCTAGGTGAGCATATGAAAAGAGGAAGAGAGAAATTCCCAGAGCGACAGAGAGAAATTCCCAGGGAAATGGAGGGAAATTCCCAGAGTGACAGAGATCTGGTGTACAGAATTTTTAATAATAATAATAAAAAAAAATTAGAGATAGAAGGTTCTAGTCTAAAAAGCTGATTCTAGCTGTGTGATAGAAAAAGAGACAAGATCTCTCACAAAGGATTTATCTTTACTGTTCATAAGCACCTGCAAAGTAGGCATTTCTGCCTGAGCTGGTCCTCCTGGGGCTCCTTCAGAAGATCTAATCAATTCAGTCAATGGATGGGAAGCTTCAATTCCTCCCATCCTCAATTAGACATGCAATGTAGGTGAGATGAGCCCTGCCAGGTTTTGTCCACTGGAAGTCAGGGAAAAGTCTGTCCTGCAGACCCCTGATGAGAGGTGAAGGAAATCCCACCCATGGGAAAGGCAGCAGAGCCAGTAAATCCAACCCTTTATGTGACAAGGTTATCTCATGGCAACTCCTTTTGTGCCTCATGATTCATGGGATCACAGAATGGTTTGGTTGGATGGGACCTTCAGGATCATCCAGTTCCACACCCCCTGCCATGGGCAGGGACACCTTCCACCAGCCCAGGTTGCTCCAAGTCCATCCATGCTGATCTTGGACACTTCCAGGGATGGGGCAGCCACAGCTTCTCTGGGCAACCTGTGCCAGGGTCTCACCACCCTCCAAGTGAATGACTTCTTCCTAACATCTAATCTAAACCTGCTCTCCTCTTTAAGTCCAAAGCCATTCCCTCTTGTCCTGTCACTATCTTCCCATGGGAAAAAAATGCTCTCCTTTATTTTGAGCTCCCTTTAAATACTGAAAAGTCCCAATAAAGTCTCCCTGGAACCTCCTCTTCTCTGGACTGAACAATCCCAACTCTCTCAGCCTCTCTCCTGAGCAGAGGATCTCCAGTCTTGGAGCATCTTCATGGCCTCCTTTGACCCACAGACAAATCTGTGCTGGTTGCAATGGACACGTGGCTCACGGAGCAGGGAAGAATTTCTCCTGCATGTGTCACGTGCCAGCCCCAGCTGCTACAATGCCAGTGGGGGAAAAAAGGGATTTGACATAAAAGACCCCTGGAAAGACCAGAGATGGTGGCACAACATGGAAACCACAGAACAGACACTGCTGGGCAGGGCTCTGTGCTTGAAGGAGCCATCCATAAAGCACAGCAGCATTACACCCTCACATAATCCAGTCCATCCCTTTATACATATGGTCAAAGGTTGGGGAAGGGTCACCATCGTGGCCAACCATCTGGGATCTGAGCTGTGCAGTGCCCAGCCTAAAGCCACAGACAGTGATGCCTCTTGACCTGCAAACCCAAACCCTTCCAGCAAGGGAGTAGAACTGTTTTCTCCTCTAAACTGAGCAGAAAGAGACTGATGACTTGAGTCTCCATGTCTCGGGAAGAACTGATGAAAATGCCATATATCTTTGTGTCTGCATAACACAAACATAGACCTGGACAACAAAAAGCATGCTGGAATGGCTCATAGATAGGAACACATCTTGAGATATAGCTTGCATGACGGGAAAAAATTGTTCCAACAGAGCCAGCTGAGGCTTTGAGAGTCACAGAATGGTTGGCTTGGAAGGGACCTTAAAGACCATCTGATTGAACCACCATCACGGGCAAGGACACCTTCCACTTGACCAGGTTGTACAAAGCCCTGTGAAAAGTTGCTGAAAAAATGACAGAAATTGGTTCAAGGAAATAGATTTTTGGGTTTTTTTCCAGGGCTTTTGGATGCTAAACTCCAGAGCAAAGCTCAGCTCCAGAAAGGCAAAGGGAAAGGAGGATTATTCCTTCCCAGAACTATTCCTTCCTTCTCTCCTCTTTCCCAAAAAAAAAGATCTTTTGAACTTTTCTTCTGGAGTCAGGCTTTGTGATTGATCCTTCTTGGATGTATTCTCACAATTTAACAGTTCCCATTCTGTAAAATTTCTCTTTCTTGTAAAAACAAAATTAAAAAAGATCACTTGGGGAGATTATATCCCAATTAGTAAATGCTTCTGCATGTTCTCAATTCTTTATCAGCCCAGCGGCCTTTTTCAGGTTTAGGAGAAGCTGAGAAAGGTAAGGACAGTGTTTCAGAGAAGAATGTTCCAGGAAAAGGGACCTTTTTGGACAGTTGGAACTGTTCTGCATTGGTCAGCTTCAGGTTTTCTTGCACTTTTGTCTGAAATATTTGATTCTGGGCTTTACAGCTCATTCCAAGCTGATCAGACTGGCTACAGCTGGGGACAAATATGATCTTCCAGTTGTAGAGAGTGTGTTCTGGTTTTTATCAACCATTGGGAATTTGTTTGATATGTATTAGCTGAATTCTTCTGAAGTTACTAAGGTTTTTTTCCACAGAACCAATGAGCTATTTGTAGCTCTGTAAAGTCATTCCCTGGTGGCCTCAGTCAAGCCTAAACACTTATATTAGGAAGCAAAACATGACACATTAACCTTTGTTGCCTTGACTGTCTGCAAACAACAGGGTTTACCAAGCTGTTAAAGAACATATTTAATTAAGAAAAGGCCAAGGCAACAGCCAAGCAACCACAAAGTGCTACAGGAAGAAGAAGAAGAAATCAGGGCAGGCCCAACTCTTAAATACAGTAAATTGGTGTGATTCCAGTAAAGTCAGCAGTCCTGGGTCAAACGATGCTCCTGGTGCATCTGGCCCCAGGAGGACAAGGACGTGACAGCACTGCTGAATCAAAGGCAGATGAAAACACTGTGAAACAGAATTAAGCATTCCCATCTCCCTCCAGAGCAAAGAAGAAAAGGAAAAACAGGTCATGTTTCTGTCTTTCCACAGCTTCCAAAATAATCATTTTATATATACTGCTGTGTTTTGGCACTAAGAACTGCTTTATTTACACACACACACACGTATCCTTATACACACAGCACCATTGTAATCTGCATTTTTCTCTTCTTTCCATTATCACAAATTAAATTATAGCCCTGATGGCTCTGGGTAATGCACAGTGAAAATACTCTCCTTGAGCTATGATTCTAAAGCCCCAAATATGTTTGTATAAATAGACTGCTGAGGTATGATTCCTCTGTCATTTGATATATTAAAAATTAGGATATATTTTTTCCTCTGTGCTCCTCTGTAGCAGGAAATAATTTTCTTTTTCCTCTGCTGTACCACAATCAAAGTTTGTAGGCAGTAGTTTAGCTTAATCATACTTATGCAATTACTGTCAGAGGATGACATTTTCCTTTCACCTTTACTATTCCCAGAAGATTAAGCTATCAACCCTTCAAGATCATTACAGTTGTTTACATGCAGGTAGCAAAAGGAGTCTCAAACAGCAGGAGATCTTCATCTCTGGCTACAGCAGGAGCCAAACTCTGTATTTGGGGGATTTTTTTTTTATTCAGTAGCATGGAAGCACCATCCTCACTGGAGAAATGGAGTAGCCAGGGCAACACAAACGTTTCTAAGGGGTTTGAAACAGCACTATAGAAATTTTAATGGCAGGATTGTTCCCCAAACATCCCAAAATGTGTGTTTACAGGCTGAACGATGGGATCCATCTGGATATCAGATAATACTTCCACATTTCTTCCCCTATTAAGCTGGGGGTGACACTGAGGTTGACACTGAGAGGAGATTCAAGTGTGGAGTAGCCGAGGAGGAGGAAGGACCAGCAGATGAGACTGGCAGGTTTTGATTCTCCACTCCTTTTGTTTTCTTTTTTTGGATGCCAATTAAACCTTCTGCAGGTGTTCCTGCCCCAGGGAGGCTGCACAGAGCTCTAAGGCTGACCAGCACCAAGGCTCTGTGAGGTTCTCCAATGTCAAGTTTGGAGAACAGCAGCTGTTTTTGCAAAGCCCACATGGCTCAGAGGAGGTGGCAGAGACTTACGAAATCTGTCTGGTTCCTCAGCTGACCCCTCACTGGGCCTTTAGGAAGCACTTCTTGCTCAGGTGAGATATTCTTGCAGATACACACACTCTAGAAAACCCCTGGCCTTCCAGGTGTGTATTTGCTTATTAATAGAGCAATGTCATGGAGTCACAGAATGGTTTGGGTTGGAAGGGACCTTAAAGGTCATCCAGTTCCAGCCTTCCTGCCGTGGCCAGGGACACCTTCCACTAGATGAGGTTGCTCCATGCCCTGTCCAGCTTGGACACTTCCAGGGATGGGAATATAATCTTATCCTCCTCTTCTCAAATACCACAGCAAACTGTGCTTTCAGTTCAATTTTGACCTGCCCCACACCCCCAACTTACAAATTGCAAGACACAAAAGAAGTCTTATCACTTTTTAATTGATTTCCTAAGGACAGGAAGCTTCTGCAATCCCACTGCATGTCTGCCAGTCCCCACTCTCCATTAAATACCTTGGCCAGTTTCAGTCAGCCTTAGACAATGATGTGTTTCAAGGATATTAAGGGTAGTTGGGAAGAAGGAGGAGATGGGCTACAGCTGGTGTTGCAATTATAAGAATTGGGTATTCAGGATTTTAATCATAATATTTGACACCAGAGACTCTGCAGAATGGAAAAGAAATGGAAAAGATTTTGGAAGGCCTTCTGCTAATGGAGATCTTTTTTCTTTTCTATCTAAATCCCTTGGGCAACCAGCGTGCTCTGGTGAACATTTATATGGTCATCCTTATTGTTGTTCTTCATTTTATATAAATATGATTATCTGTATAATCACTCCATTCCCTCCAGTTGTTAAAACTACATCAAGATACTTTTCATTTCTCAGGATATTATATTCTGCATTTCATTACACAGGAGCAGTTACTTAAAGCTTGCAATGTTCACATTTAGGATTTGATCTTCAGCTGGGATTAAATTACTCCAGTGTAGGCACAGAAATCAGAATTACCTGAAGGGCTCTCCCTATTTCTATCACTATCTAATATTCCTTTTATTTACAGCATGGGACTAAATCCTCTCTAATTGCTATGGAATTGTTATGTCACTGAAAATGCTGTCAAAATTGGTTTCAAAGACATTTGGAATGAAAATTATTTAAAAAGCCATTGTTGGAAATGTCATGAACTCCATTTCTACCTGGAATTTACATTTTTATATTTGAGAGGTAATAGTACGGCCATCTAAGTAAAAATTACCATAAACTTAATGAACTGCATTGCTGAACAGAGTAGAAAAACTATCTGCTAAACAGGGGATATTTTAACTTAAAAAGATAGTGATACTGCATTTTTTTTAACTGCTCTTCCCAGTGACAAGAATGTGGCAAACCTTTCACTTGGCTGAATGAAGGAATTAACTGCTGAAGGCATTGCTGTCCACCCCTGATTCAGCAGAGCACCACAACCTGTGTGCAGCCCCAAGCGTGTGCAGCCCCAAGCATTTGCAGGACTGCACTTGAGGCATAAACTCCTTAGATTATTATTTTTTCTGAACTGGAGTCACATATTCAGTTCTGTGCAGTTTCCAACCTCTTCTTGCAGCTGAACTCCAAGCACGACACTTAGAAATCCCACTAGGTAATTAGTGTCTTATAGGCTTTCATTAAGCCACCCTTTATATATCCAGAGTGGATGGGCTTTCAATATTTCATATTTCTCCCATGGAGATACAGGAGGCCAGTGGACAAAAATAATCCTTTCCAAGCACAAATGAATAGCTGTGCTAAGTGAGATGCATAATAAAGAAGTGTGGCAGCAATTTGCTCTCTCTGTCCTTTGAATTGGGTCACCATGTCAGAGAAGAGGGGGGCAGACAGAGACAGCAGTGCTCTCTTAGTATTTACCGTGTGAAATACATGTGATTCTTCAGCTTCTTTGCACAAATGTTGTCTATTCCCTCTGACTGCAAGGACTACGAACTTCAGGTTGTGTTTCACCCCTTGCTGTGCAACATCTTGTAAAGATTGAAGATACCCACTGTCAGCATTAAAGCAGCATGAGTCTCAAGGACATTCCTAGCAGAAGCAGTTCATTTGAGGATCTTTAATTAATTAAAGACAGGAATCAGGACCTGCTTTTCTTATAAACTTCCAGAGGTGCTGTACTCAGTCTTGAAAGTCATGACAGCCAGAGCTTTTGCAATACCCAAGACATGAGTATTTGGACTTAATTTTTAGGCTCTTATTTCTTAAAAATCTTATGTAAAAGCATTCTAAATAAGTATATGCATTTCCTGTTTAATTACTGCTTTTTTGGCTTCTGGCTCTGTACAATAATAAGTTAAAAAATCTGTCCTGAGACCCAAGAACTGTTTTATAAAGAGATTAAAAAGCACAGGCAAAATTATCATGAGCAATGTGTTGAGTGGACTCAGTCCAGTTCCCAAAGGGCTCTAACTCTGCATTAGGCAAAATATTTGTACAACTTACAGAGCACTGAGCAAGAATAGAAATAACATGAACTTCCTTTGATCTTTCCTAAGGGCAAAGATAAAAGGATACCTAGAAATGTATGGAAAATCTCAACTTTCTGTTGCCAATACCTTCTAAGTCACAGGTTGTATCTCCATTTTTCATTGTAGTCCTCGTGCTTTACATTTCCTGAACACTCATTTGTAATAGATTTTTCTCAGGATAATATTTTAATATTTTTTTTTTTTCTTAGAATACAGCTCACAGGAAACAGATGGTATCTAAATAATTCCTCCTCCAAACTAAACAAGACAGATATCAACCCAGAATAATGACTCAATAATTTGCCTAGGTCAAGTTATTTAAGGTTTAGACTTTGCTATTAAATGCTACTTTAATTACACTCATAGTAAGAGTGGTTTGTAAATGAAACCCTGTCGGGTGATTTGGAAAAATGTTGATTTTCCCCCTGGTTTTGTGTTTAACTTCCCATGTCATGTACAGCAGGACATCTGAGCTCGCTGTCCCATCCATCATATAATCATAGAATCATTAAGGTGGAAAAGGCCTCTGAGGTCACAGAGTTATAGGAAGGTTTAGGCTGAAAGGCAGCTTGAAGATCACATAGTTCCAACTCCCACTCACTATCCCAGGTTGCTCCAAGCCCTGTCCAACCTGGTCTTGGACACTTCCAGGGATGGGGCAGCCACAGCTTCTCTGGGCAACCTGTGCCAGGGTCTACCCACCCTCCTAGCCAGGAATTCCTTTCTAACATCCACTCTAGGTGTGATCTCTTTCAATCCAAAATCATTGCCCCTTGTCCTATCGCTCTCTGCCCATATAAGACCCCTCTCTCCTTTTTAAAGGCCCCCTAAGGTACTGGAAGGCTCCAACGAGGTCTCTCCAGAGCCTTCTCTTCTCCACATTTCAGGATTACAAGGGATGGGACTCCTCTGGCTAAACATAGACATGTGCAATGCAGGTTTCATTTAGGGATCCTGGGGTTCTCTGTGATTGAAGGGAAGCAAAAGACAGTTTGGGGACATAAAATGTCTAAAATAAGGAATATGAATTATTCCCTAAAAGTGCCTCTGTTGGTTAGAGCCCGGGATGAAGGGTGCAGGCTGGAATGTCAATATGTTTGTTATCAAAAGCTGTGCAGCACGAATCCCATCTAAGCTGATAATTTTTTCCACTTTCACAACTGCAAGAGATTGATTTGACATGTAACTACTTCAAAGAGAGAGTGAAAGCAAAATATGTGATGTGTTTATAAATATTTATACGTCCACATTTGTAGAGGTGGCACTTGGAGATGTGGGTTAGTGGTGGACCTGGCTGTGTGAGGTTAATGGTTGGAGTCAGTGATCTTGAGGGTTGTTTCCAACCTTAATGGTTTTAGGAGTCAAAGATTCTATACAAAACACATACATTTATGTCCATATATGTAAAAATGTATTTTTATGTATACACTTTCAGGATATGTTAAAGGTTTAATTTTTATGTTATACTTAGAACCTGAGGGACAGGCAGGCAAAATACCAAATATTCTGCTGTAAGTGGTACAAATATATGAAAGTTGAGGGGATCTCCTGATCAACATCACCTCAAAATCTTCCATCACACATTATCTTCACAAGCTGCCCAGGATGTACAGTCTGACTCTTGAATTCAGAGCAAATTAATAATGTAAGGACTGAGTAGCTTTACTGAGTTATCCAGAGAGCAAAGTTACTTCCCCAAGATCCCATAGAACAGAATCAATATCTGAATTCATCTGATCAGGTACAAAAGGGTTTTCAGAAGCCACTTTTGTACAATGTGCAACCTTGAGATGAGCTCCCAAGGCTGAAACTTTTTTTTCTCCTTGTCCATTAATTGTGATTTCAAAAAATAGTGATTAGAAGATCATTCAGGAGGAGAGATATCACTCTGACATGGTCACTTGGTAAATACAGAAGACTTATTATTTACCTCTCAAGAGGCTTGATCTTGTCCCAGTGATTTAATATGAACCATGGCATAAACATTTAATTATCAGAACTGAAAGTAGAGAGAGAAGTATCACTAAACCCATTTTCCAGATAAGGAATCTGCCACAAAAAGTTCTTTGCATACATTCAGCATCAAAGCTGAGAAACTTGTCTGTCAACAAATTCCCAGACCAAGGGTGATCTGTAGGACGCAAATAATTTGGAATTTGTCAAAAAAGATCTCTCCATGTATCAGCCTCAGTTTTTCTGCTTATTTTTTTGGCTTGGGATTTTGCTTTGCCCATGTTGTGATTAGCTGTGAAGCAAAGGGATCAATACACCTTGATAAGATAGCAAAGGATATTCTCCCTTCCGTGCTTGGAACATAAATATTAGTTTGGTCTTCTCAAACAGATCCTGCTACAATACCTGTCCAGATACTCATAATTATGGCAATCCATTAATCATTCCAACCACTCCTTGCTTGGACTGCTCTCTCAGGCTGAGCTCTGTTGGTAAACATCTGTTTCTGAGCAAAGCTTGGGATTAAAATGCTGCCGTTCCTGACACACTATGGAAAGGGGACATAAGGGGAGCTGAGCTGAAAATGAAAAATAAGCCCTTATTTATGTACTGGACTAAAGAGGAGTTGTTTGTGCCTGTCTCCTCACGTGCTCCTTATGCTGCCATAGATACATGAAACTCTCAGGATTAGAAATTAGTTCAAATGTCCATTTGGTTAACTAGATGAGAAATAGCAAAATAAAAATGATGCTGGTCTATAAGTCTCTCATCTCAGGAATCATTCTAGATACTTTCTGAATAATAAAAGTCACAAAAATCCCTCTGAAGCAAACGAGCCTCAGCATATCAGTCTTTTTGAAGGGGCTAGTTCTGTGGGGGGCTGGCTGTGCTTTCTTGCCTTCAAAAGCAAAAGAATTTGGTGTCCTTTCTCACCTTCAATGATCAAAAGATTCTCTTGAGCCCTTATGTTAATTAGCCTCATAGCACTGAATTAAAATAGAATGCTTTATACTTGCAAAATGCCTGAGCTTCACAGATTAAGGTGGCTGTATTTGTTGCCCAGTGAAGCTGTGGATTGCCCATCCCTGAAAGTGTCCAAGGCCAGCCTGGACGGGACTTGGAGCAACCTGGGCTGGTGGAAGGTGTCCCTGCCATGGCAGGGGATGGGACTGGATGATCTTGAAGGTCCCTTCCAACCCAAACCACTCTGTGCTTCTCTAAAAGGTTGTTTAAAATGAATACAAGGCTGTATCACACAAGGCAGAGCTGAAGGAGAATGGCTGGAGCAATGCTGCAAATTTGACATTGCAGGTAAGGGGTTGGGTAGGTCACCCCAGAGAGCTGTGACAGCACAGGGGACAGAGCTTTGCTGTTCATTGTGACATTTGCAAACCAGTGAGCACCAGAATCTGTTGGGTCTGATCTTCAGCTTTTTGGCACCTGCAGCTCTGACACCGTAGGTTCAATCTAGAGATTTTAAGCTTTTTGGCAAAAAAAAAAAAAAAAAAAAAAAAAAAAGAAACAATTAGAAAGAACCTTTTTATTTACATATGACTAATTTTAAGTCACTCCAGGGTTGCCTTTAGGGCCCAAAACAGATCTTTTTCAATGGAAAATTTCATGGAGCAGGAGGAGGTGTGTGCTTCATGCCTTGCCTCAGCAGCAGATATGTTGCCCTAGAAACACAGCAAAGAGTATTTTTGACAAGGCAGTCTCTGTTGTACAAATCAGCTCTTTCCATTGGGGTCCTGTGTGGTGTACTGGCCATGCCAGAAGATTTCAGGTATCTCCCACTCATCCCAGTTTGGGAAACTTGAAAATGTTCCAGTATGTGCTCTTCAAACACATCAAGGCTCAGTTCTGCTGAAGGCTGGAGGGGGATCAGTCTATCTATGCCAAGAGGAAGACTCTGGATCCCCAAATCGATGGTCAGCAGATGGATTTGTGCCTGTGGGCTCAGGGGATGAGATGCTGATGGCTGGGATGGGGCTATCTCTGTGCTTGCTCTGGAAGGAACCAGCTCCAAGCAGAAGTGCTGGAAGCTGCTCTCCATGGCATCATCTCCTGGGAGCACCTGCTCTTTTCTTCTTGCCTTAAAAAAAATTCTCTTTTAAGGCTCTTTGCTGATTAACTCTCTCTGCACAGTGACTGACAAGAAACTTTTCCTTTTATTATCTCCACTCACACACTCAGGTGACTCCCTCATTAACCACCTTGGGGGTCAAAGTGCCCTTTTAATTATGTGCTGCTATGATACCAAATGTGAGAGTGGCTGTTGTAACATGGACTCCCAAATAGCATGTGTCTAATTTGGAGCTGATAATTTCTGACTCCCTTTTAATCAGTAAAAGGAGATACTAAGATAACTAAAAGCCTGTTGGTGTCTGTCTCGGATACTCAGGTTAGCATGACCTGAATTAGTCTCCGTTGGTGATTATTTAACTATAAGATGATTCTATCATACTCAATTCTTTAACTTTTATATTTATTTCTTAGTCCTTACCTCAGTATTATAACTGAGAACTGGTGGAATGTATCTCCAGGAGATGAGCCCGTGTCCTGTTTATGTCTTTTGGTGCAATAATTTTGAGTATTGTTTCTAGTACCAGTATTGAAAAAAAAATAAAATATGGAAAGGTTACTAAAGATTCATCCACACTACACTTCAGTTAGAAATTCAGTCTGGAATCACAGTGATAATGCTCATAGATGTACGATGAAAATGACTATATTTCTATGATACCCAGCTATAGACAGGCTTATTTGTTAACTTATTTCGCAGGGAAAAAATAGACAAGCAAACACTTGACATTAGAATTTTCTTTGATTCTTTGGATTTCTGGTAGTTTCAAGACATAGCCAAAGGAAAATTATATTTTCTCCTCTGAAAATGCCTCTTCAGAGTACAGACATGGGAAGGTCACTCAGCCTCTGAACTGCAGAATTCAAAAAATACATAATTGCTTTTCTTGTATAAAAAGACACACCAACTTCCCTAAAAGGCTGAAAGAACATGTCAAGGCAAGGAAAAGGTTGTATTTGCCCTTTTTCTTTTAAACTTTGTCAGACAATACAATGCTGAGTTAGGCAGAACTTCCATGTGAGCAGAGCAAATATTCACACAGTGCCAGAAATAAGCCCTTAAATGCTGGTGGCAGTGACAAAAGGCCATGGAAACCCTTTAGTCCTTTCATAAGAGCCATGGAGTTGGAGGAGACGTGGGTTAGGATGAGATGTGACTGATGTGGTGGTCAAAACCTCTGGCAAAGCCTTTCCTTACGCATTTTCTACTGGTACAGATTTTTCCCTCTCCTCTTCTAAGGCCAGTACAGAAAAACACTTGATAAGAGTTAAGGGGGTGCACAAGGGACTGACAACTGCTTTGTGTCACGTTTAAATATCACATATTACATAATACAGAGTGTTTTGTAGGGATTTAGGTTTGGTGAACCACAAAATAACCTCTCTGGTTAGGAAAAAAGTAAAAACACACCTCCCTTATCATAATTTTTTATGATCCAGTAGTTCAAATGAATAAAGATCTGAAGTGAGAGCACAGTGTGTCTCTATTAGCCGGTGCTTTGAAATTTTACCAAGCAGGCTATTGATTTTCTTTAAGCAAACAGATTATTTTCAATTTTACTCGTGGTAAGATTCTGCTGGAAATGCTGTGAAATACAGTGAGATTCCAATTTTTCTTGTGCAGTTTTTTTCCAGAAAAGCTTTCAGCACCAGATGCTCAAAGGTTGAAAAACACTTGGCATGGACTTGACAGGCTGCAGACACCCAGCTTTTGTTTTTGGAATGTGACTTTCCTTCAGTCACCAGCAGAAGAGTGACAGGTTGTCATAGATGGGAGTGGAAAGCTCAGACAAAATTTATAGAAGAAGCCTGAGGTGCAGAAAGGACTCCCTGGCTTCCTAAAATCCTTCCAGAGAGGAGTCCAGGTGTGGCTGAATCCAGTTTTAGCCTTGGCTTATGTTAATTGTTTAAATTTAAGGAATTATAGAGGTGTGACTGAACCACTTTTGTCCCACAGGTTTTAATGATTGGCAAAATGAGAATATTCATATAAAATGAATCATTTATTATTACAAGTGATCAGACAAAAGATCTTACTCAGAATTACTTACTACACAATACAATAGGTAAACCAACTAGTAGCATAGGATAGGATAGGACAGGGCACTGTATTGAAGCAATTATTGAAGCAAATATATTTAGACTGGCAAAAAGAAAGAATTATTAAGTAGAGATTTGTTGTAACTCACCCAGACCAATATTTGTGGGGACATCTCTGCCCTCACCCTCGAGGAGTGTCCTTGGAGGGCATCCCCACCCAGGGGAGGAATCTCCACACAACCCTCCAAGAAAGGTTATCAGAAGAACCTGCCTGTATGGAAGGGGACTGGACTTTTATAGTATAAAGTGACTGACTGGCAGTCTCAGACCTTCAGGCTGGCAGAGCAATTTACCTGTCAAATCCTGTTCAAAAAGCAGGATGTTTATTGGAAATCTGGTGACCCAGGCTGGTTTAGCATCGTTCAGCACCAGGACAGCCCCCTGGCAGCAGCAGTGGAGCTGGCATGGTGGCTTTCCTGGTGGCTGGCATTGTATGCATTCTCGGGGTGCATTTCAGGTCTTACCAGGATGGGCCATCCTGCCACACAGGTGCTGAAGAGGAACGACAATCCTAAACCGGGCAGTGGCATTTGGGCAGCTGAACTGCTCTCCAGACTCCACTAATGAGGGTGTAATTTATTTATTCACAGTCAGGCAGCAGCTTTTGAGATTGGGGTAGCTGAGGTAGCCACACAGAGGTGGCAGGGGTGACACCACAGCTGTGGGACATCCACATCCTCTTGAAATTAGAGTGACGTTCAGGCAGGGCAACGTGTGCTATTGCAAACAGACACAACTAAACCAGACTGAGATTTCCCCTGAGCACAGAGGGAACTGGAACACACACCTGAATACCTGAATATTTAGTTAAATTCAGTTGCCTAGTCTTTGACTGAATCCCACTCCATGCCTTGTGCCTGTAGGTAGAGTCGTGCAGGCAGATCCAAGCCCAACACACTCAGCAGCTCCCAGGGCTGGATTCCTTTTCCACAGAGGCACTTCCTTAATTCAGTGACATGCATGGCAAATAAGGAAAGCAACACTTGTGCCTCCCAAAGAAGCCTGTGTGAATATCACCCATTTTCTACAGCATTGCTAAGAGACCTTCACCCATTGTAGAGGTGGCTGTGTGTGGTGACTGGGGAAACAAAACAAGCCAAACAGACACAAAACCAGTCCCTGCCTTGCAGGAAAGAGGCAACACGGCCAGAATTGCAATCAAATAGAGCAGCTGAAGCAGAGATCTTAACACAGAAAACCCAGCAAAGCCACGGGGAGGGTGGGTGATGGAGCAAAGTTAATCCTATTATAAATTAGCTTGTGCTTCCTGCTCTGAATGCTTGGGTTACTCTCTTTGTTTCTAGAAAACACGATTTGGGAAGCTTAGCCTGCACAAAAACCCAAGTCAACAAGTCCTGTGCCTCCAGGAAAGAAATAGGACAGCTCTGGTTTGTATCAATTCATGGCTATTTACTCAAAGTTTAAAGGTGTGGTCATCGATCACCAGAATTTAAATTTCTCTTTGAAAAGATAAACCTTGAATTAATTGGCTGATTAAGATGTTCCTCTTCAGAAAATTCCTTCAGGGGAAAATTTTTGGATGATTCAAAGGGGAAAAGCCTGTCACCTCCTTGTCTCTAAACGGTGGTGGATGTGTCTCCATCCTGTGGCTGAGAGCCCACACACCACACTGTGTGAGTGGGTAGGGAGGGATACTGAGATCATTTTAGTCAGACTCAGGATCAACAAATGCATTTTCTGAAGCAAACCCAAGCTAGACAGTAATAGATAAAGACTGGGTGTTTCTTACCTGTCTGACAAGTCTATTCTTCCCTTAAAAAGTTGTGAATATTTTCTTTTAAAGAAAGGTCTTGGCTGTTCAGCACCGATTTAATAAGGCAGTTTTACATTAGGTGAGTATTAAATAATTGCTAAATGAGATCTTCAGGCATGATAAGCAAATAGGAGCTTAATCTACTTGCTCTATAATTATCTTAAAATTATACATGCTGCAATATGTAATTAAGACTATTCTTACAATTTAAAAATAAGAATTCAAACATGAGAGCTACTGCTATCCTTAGGAAAAAAAAAAAGTTTCATCATTAACCTGTTTAATATATGCATTTCTACAAGCTTTAATGAATTTAAGTGAATGCTTAAACACAGAAAGAGAAAAGAAAGTATTTCTGAGTCTTGACATAAAACGTTTTGGGGAAAACTCCCTCAGGCCACATTTTGAAATCTTAAATGATCTCTGAATTAAGAGAACTGTAGACATTCCACCTCTACTGTCTTGGAGTACATTCTACATCCACTGAAAGAGAAATGTAGAACTCACTGTTTCATAGAATCATGGAATGGTTTGGGCTGGAAGGGACCTTAAAGATCATCCAGTTCCACCCCCTGCCATGGGCAGGGACACCTTCCACTAGCCCAGGTTGCTCCAAGCCCCATCCAAGCTGGCCTTGGAGAAACAGGTCTCCTGGAGGAGTTCTGTGTACAGGTTTGGGGTCCAACCCATATTGTAGAGCACAAAAACCCTTGGGGAAAATACAAACCATGTGTGTCAACAAGTCTTTTCAATGTCCACTATTGGCTGCAGCATCTGTGGGTCTCACTGTCCATCTACTGACAGCAAATATTTAAGGAAGCCACACTTAAAAGTGCTATCTATAATTACCCGACTGTCTGAGATGAGCATTTTAATTCTGGAGAGGTGTAGTATATTTAAATTTTATACTAGTAGCATGACTGAATTCAGACAGGAGTTTCTAGATCACAAACTTCAGATTGGAAAGGAAAAAAACATTTCAAATATGTACACGGACCTGTCAGCATGAATTCTGGTTTTCCTTCTGCCAAAGTGTCTGTGATGTCTTTTGCATCATGTTCGAGATGTGACTCATTAGTTTTATTGTCATATGCATCAGGTTTTCATGCTGCAGTGCTGTACTAGCTTTGAGCAAGGAGAGAATATCAGACAGTGTCTCAAAAGAAGCAGTGGATGTGAGCATATTTTTGTCTACACTCTATAAAACTGGAATCAAAATCATTGATTTTTTTTTACAAAGTGTGAAATACATTAGATTCAGCTGATTCTTAATTCCTGGAAATGTTCAAGGTCAGGTTGGACAGGTCTTGGAGCAACCTGGTCTAATGGAACATGCCCCTGCCCATGGCAGGGGTTGGAATTGGATGAACTTTAAGGTGCCTTCCAACCCAAACCATTCTGGGACTCTGATTTATGTAGAAAGGAGAAAGGAGATTTGAAACAGGATGGTTAAAGTTGTCAAGGACTTCTGGAGAATATCCAGTCCAACCCATTTCCACAGAGAAAGGTTGTCCAGGATTTTGACTAGTTGGATTTTGAGTATCTCCATGGATGGAGACTACACAACCTCTCTGGACCAACTTCCTGTGCTTGAACACTCTGAGAGTAAATATGCTATGGAAAGAAGTTCAAATGGGTTCTCCTCCTCTTCAGATTGCACCCACTACTGCTTGTCCTGTTACTTGGTGTCATTGAGAGTGCCCTGGTTATGTCTTTGCTCCCTCCTATCAGGTATTTATACCCATTGATAAGATCTTTTCCTTCTCTCCTTCATGCTGAACTGTCCCAGCTCTCTCAGCCCCTCCCCATGAGACTGGGGCTTTAATCACCCTTGTGACACTGCACAGACTCACTCGAGTGTGTTCAAGCCTCTCTTGCACTGGGTAGCCCAGCACTGGACACAACCCCCCTGATCCATCTCACTGGGGGTGAGTAGAGGGGAAGGATCACCTCTCTCAACCTGCTGCTGTTCATAATGCAGCCCAAGAGGCTTTTCATTTACTGCTCTCTGAGGACACACTGTTGTTTCATGGTCAGCTTGGTGTCCACTGAGACCCCTCAGGTCTTCCCTGCAAAGCTGCTTTCCAGCCCATCCATCCAGACTGGTGCACTGGTTCGTTTCTCCCCAGGGGAAGGATTGGCATATCCCTTTGTTGATTTTCATGGGAATCCTCTCTGCCCATTTTCTAAGACCAACAGAGTTCTCTGAACTACAAAACAATGACCAGGTCAGCCACTCCTTGTCAATTTTTACTGTCTCCAAACTTGCAGATGTCCCAGTCATCTATAGCATTAATAAAAATGCCACCTGGTATCAGTATTGACATTTGTGGTACTGCATGACTGACTTTCCTCCTGTTGAGCTTCCTTTATCTCAGTATTTCAGCCTGGTTTCAAGTCCACCTCACCTGCATTTCTGTTATGTATTCATAAGATCATAATCCATGCATCATTGTTTCCTGATTTGCTTGTGGATCTGACTAGCTGCCCCAAAAGTTACATATCATAGAACAATAGGATCATAGACTGGTTTGGGCTAGAAGGAATCTTAGAGATCATCCAGTTCCAACCCCACCCTGCAGTGGGCATTTTCCACTAAACCAGGTTGCTCCAAGCCCCATCCATCCTGGCCTTGAACACTTTCAGGGATGGGTCAGCCACAGCTTCTCTGTTCCACTGTATCAGGAGAAAATACAGTAATGCAGACTTTACAGAGCTAAGGATGTGCACAGTGATGCCAGAGCCAGGAATACACAGCTCCTGTTGAGCATTTAAAGTGCCACAGTGAGCTGTGACTTGCTGTGAGTCAGTCTGTCAGTCACTGGAGTGCAGCTGATGCTGAGACTCATCTAATTTAATTTTAGCTGCCAAGAAGTTTGCTGTCTGTTCTAAGCCAGTCTTTTAGGCTGACTCTGTTGTCAACACACAGAGACAAGTAACCCCAGAGGGCGATTCATCCAACCTCCCTGCACCAGCTCCAGAGAGACATAATGACTGGCTTGGATTAGGAGCCTAATTATTGGATAGTGAAGGTTAGGGAAGATGAAGCCCATCAGAAAAAAGCAGGTTGTAGGAAACGTTCTGCAGGCTCTGTGCCAGCTGAGGACTCCTCTCTGCAGTGACACCTGGCAGTATTCCAGCTCTCTTTTCTCTTCCAAGCAGTGTGCAGGGGAAGGAGCAGAAGAAGGGAACAACTTGACTTCTATATTCCTGGAGCAGTATTTTTATTCTTGTCCCTAAGATGAATTGAGAAGAAGGAAGTGCCCTTTGCAGTGGCATGGGGTGAGTGAGCTGGGCTCAACGTGCCCAGGTCTACTTGCTCTTCCCCACACTGCCATTTTCTGCTGGTGTCTTGCATGGAGACAGATTGCATTTTCCTGCTTAACAAGGCATTTGTGGTGCTGAAATAGCACAGGAAGGATTCATAGACCAAAGGGAATATATCCAGTTTTTGTACAAGCAGCAGAAGCAAGCTCACTCAGGCTTCCAGGGTAAATAAAGCCTAAATCTTGCCCATGCTGTGTTAACACACATGGGATCAACCCCCTGACCCCCTGACACTGATATCTGCATTATGGACCATGTCATGACTGTTACCTGAGCAGATTCTTCCCTTCAGATTTGGTTACTGTCTCCAAAATAGAGCCTTCTAGTTTTGTTTCCAGACCCACAGCCATTCTTTGTGAGTCTGAAGTGAACAAGGGAACCAATTTCTTTTCCAGCATAGTATCTTAGTCTTGGTATGATGTGTTTATATATTTATTTTTATTTTTTTTGCATCATTGTAACAATAACAATACAAAGAGAATTTTCTACTGCAGCTGCAATTGTGAGGCATTATACAGAAATGTAGCTAAGGGATGAAAAATTGGAACAGACTAGGGAAGCAACACTTGATGTGCTAAGCATGCCCTGAAGATACATCAGATGTGTCACCAGATGTCTGTCAATCTTGTGCTCTGTTGCCCACAGTAAGACCAGCCTTCACACATACAGTGAGAGAGTCTGGAAACAAAAACTTATATTTTAGGATCTGCTATTAGACCCCAAGCCACTGAGCCAGAGGTTAAGGCATGGATGAAGCCGCAAAGCAAGAGATGAAAAAAGACACCCTTGGAGCTTCTCTAAAGGAAGATACCAGAGATCTGGTTGTCTCCCTCCCTTCCAGATCCCTGCATTGGATGGAGATGCCCCTTCCTGGCCTCCCCTGAACACACTGCAGCAAATGGGGGATTACCCAGTAGGTTTGTTATTTGTGTTCTTGCTGGGTGTTTGTAGGAGTCATTCCCAAATCCTGTGTCCTGACTGTTCTCAGTCCTGACCTGGGTGCTCTTTTCCAAGCCCTTGCTCTGCACATCCCATACAACCTACGGGCACGTTTAGGATCCTGACATAATGTTGGTTTAGATTACAAGACTTCTTTACTCATATCACATATCAAACATTTATATGGCTGTTTACAATGCTAATTTCTTCACAGGACAAACTTATCTTTCACAAATATCAAAAGATGTTTCCCCAGAAGAATTTTTATTTAGCTGACAATGAGAAAATGAGGTGGATGAGAAAAGCAAATCCACTAAGCCCTTTCCATTGGTGTTAGATAAACACATACAAGTTGTACAAAGAGAACCCCCTAAACTTTCAGTCTGTACCTTTGCTTTGGAGAGCACTGAAATGGTACTGAGGAAACTCCCAGCAATGCTTTGATGCATTAATCACAGTAAGATCTGAGATTGCAAACAAACCTATTATTTCAGGCATTTTCAAAGTGGGTGTCAGACACAGAACCTTCAGTTTTCAAATTACTTTTAAATTACTTTAAATGGGAGACGTGGGAAAAGAGAGAAGGCAAACATATTTATGGCATGCTCCAGGAAATGGACTGAAAGACTCGAAAGACATGAAATTCAGTGGAAAACATGCCAGAAAAAGGCACCAAGAAATACTGTCTATCCATTGCCTGTTTTCCTTTGGGCATTTCCTTCCAGGAAGAGCCTGGTTTTGCCTTCTCTGTGGCCTCCAAGAAGGCAGCTGGAGATAGGAATGAGTCCCCCAAAGCCTTCTCTCCTCCATCCAGGCTCCTGTTCCCTCCAGAACATTCTAGAACCAGTTAATCACTGCTGGGGGACAGAGTTGGCTTCTCTGAGGAACCTTCCTGCTCGCTGTTTGTGGGGAAATATGATGTCCAGAAACTATTTCTATTTCACTTCTTCAGTCCTTCTCTGTGGCTACCGGGTGGATGTGCCAAATAACTTAAAATGCTCCCACTTAACTCCCCAGGTCTTGGAGAGTCAAGGGAAAGTGATGTTTTGCAATGACAATAAATTTGCCTGAAACTGTAGCACGATCCCACTGGTTTCATATCCAGACCTGTCTCACCTGTCAAATTAACATTAAAGTCAACCCATCTCTCTTTGCCACAACCTACAGTGACCCTAATCCACCAGTTTCCCATGGAAAAGAACTGCCATAAACATTGTGAAGGGAACAACCTTTTGTGAGTTTTTAAGAGTTCTTTCAGCAGTTCAAAAAGAGTAAATTTCCCAAGATCCCTATAAAAATATGAATGAATACACCAGAACTCTTCCAGGAGCAGTAATGCTCACTCTAAACTTCTTTTGCCAGTACACTGATCATCATCAGTCTAATCTTAGCTGGCTATACAAAAACATCTGTGGTCAAAGCATAAATAAGAAATAAACAGTGATTTAAAAAATATTTAGCAGTATTTATAAATATTTTGGTCTAGCACTGACATCACTGCCCTGTACTCTGCCATGACTGCATGGAAAGACTAACTGTTTTAATTTCCCAAGAGAAGATAAGACCAGACCATCCTGGGCTTGTTCTTAGTTTTCTGAGTCAGAATCAAGGGATGGGATGGTTACACTGAAGCTTAGGGGCTGGTTTGGGTGTTGTGCACTGTGCCTGCCTGACAGCTGGCTTCCATAGCAAAGGTTTAGGCTGTCCCTTAAATCCCGTGTCACTTAATGCATTATGCATTAAACAGAGTTTAGAAAGTGTCCTGAACCAGGTATTTAGGCAACCTGTGACTGGCTGTACAACCCTCATGCTGTCAGGAGTCAGAGAGCTCAAACAAGCATTTTGGGAGAGCAGCTCATCTGATTTTAGATGCCTGCTCTGAAATGAACTGATGGACCATGTGGAAAGTACCTCTCACCTCTCTCTGCTGTAAATAATGGACCAGTTAAGAACGAGCTGAGCAATTCTTGGGCATCTAAAAGAAGATTAATTAAATTTCTACCACAATTCAGTTAAACTCATGGTTCACTTTTTTTTTTTTCTCTTTAAAAGAGAAGAAAATCATTAATAATAAGCCTTTGGAGCATGCCAGCTTAAGTGAGCACTTCAAATGATGGGCAAACACACATTAAAAGCCATGTCACACGAGACCTATGAAAGTGAAAGAAACACTTTTGTGCTGTTGACAATTTTTTTCACCTCATAAACCTCTCAGTGATTATTCCATTGCATGGGGGAAACTGAGGCAGGGACACCCATGAGAAAGCCACAGGATTTCTGCTGAGGATGTCCATCCCTGCCTTTTATTTGTACCCCTCCCTGCTTGCCCAGCACAGAGCAGAATCTATCCTGGCATCTTATTCCTCAGGAAGGTTTTTTTTCCCAGTACAGCTGCTTCCCACTGTTTTTCTTTCCTTGCAGTTTCTCAGCATCCCTGGAGGCAGGGATGCAGCTGGCTGCTGCAGAGAGCAAACCAAAGGGACAAGATACCAACGAGAAAATGCCACAGAAACCCTTGATAATAATGTTAGTAAGAATCAAATTTTACACAGGCAACAGGAAGGCTTTTAACTCCTAAGAGTCAGGATGTTAGAGAGCCAACACAGCAGCAAACAACATCAACCACAGCTTGGGGGGGCTGGTTACACAAATTAGGAGATAAATTGCAATTTTTCCAATTTTTCACATATTAACCTTTGTCCTAAAATGTAATTAACACCTAATCTACTTTACCTTTCTTTGTCTGGATGAGAATCAGTCTCTGGTTTGCTGCCTGGCTGAGAGACAGAGGTACACGTCCATTTATCCTAACTGTGATAAACTCATGTGCTTGCAGCTCTTCTTTCACAGCACATCAAGCACATAACTGGACAGGTAGTGAGTTTATAGTGAAACATTTACAGAGTGATTTTGTCGCTCTGTTTTCTACATCTACACTAGGAACAGAAGAAATCACACCTGGAAATCACTGGTGATGCTGATCAATCCTTTACTGTTAAGGAACCTGAGTATCTGAGTTAGAGACACCCACATTGAGTCAGAATCCCAGTCTTGAGCTTCCCTAGAAGCAATGAATAAGCTGGATCTTCATCCCTAAACACTGATACAAGCATCTGGAGCAGTCTTTTGGCAGACACATAGGAGAAAGCTGGCACATGGCTCAGGATACTGTTGATGGTGTTCAGGCTTGTGAAGGTGTGAAGAGAACATGTTCTCACCCCACTGACAAATAAAAGCAATTTTCTGCAAGCTCAAAAGCATTGTTGGGGTAGCTGTGTCCCTAATTTGATGTCATACATATCCCTGGTCTTTCTTGCACATCCTTTGGGCCTGGTTACTGGCTTTAAGGACATGGAAGTGTTTAGTGGGATGTTGGATGGATGATCCTCCACTGAGCATCTTCATGGTCTCACTTGTGGCACAGACAGAGGGATAAGCCTTTCCTCACTGAGAACCACAGGCAGCACGTGTGTGCTAATTCCCATTTCTCCTTGTACAACTAACCACCAGTTGCCTGTGTTAGTTCTCTCTGATGAGTACAACTCTTAATAGTTACTCAGGAATAATACTCAAAACAGTCAAATCAACATCTTCAACAGCCAGAGAAGCTGGCACAGCAACATGACTGTGTGACAGCTCTTGATCCACAATGCCTTTAAAAATAAATATCCATTTTGCAACTGTTGGGGTTTCTTATTATTTTTACATTTATTTTTGCTGGTTTGTTTCAAAATTTCATTTAATTATTAATTTAGAAATATGTTGATGCATTTTTATCTTGCATATTGAGCAGATGCTCCTCGCCATGAATAAGAAATGAAGCAGCAAACTACTGAGCATCACGACAGGAAGAGAAATTTGGAGAGCATCAGTAGAGCTTGTGGATCTTATTCCATGTTCATATGCACAGAAGGAAGAAATTGGTCATATTTACTACTGTGTTATTCCCTGTTCAGATGGTGAGAGAGACTCTGCAGGAGGAGTAGATACAACTATGACCACCTTTTGTTGGAAAAGGGGATGAGCAAAAGGCACACATATCCCCAATGCCTACCAAGTAGGTTTTAGGCAAAAAAAAAGGGTGATCATTTTCCACATGTCTTTCATGGAGGATTCAGATATGAACAGCAAGGGGAAATAGCAGGATGGATGATTTATTAGTTTTTATTACACTGTTGTCTGCAGGCTTCATTTATAGTGGCTGGGATAAAGAGTTACATTTAGAACTGATTTGGTTGATTTCTTCAAAATCACCTGTCTTAGAGTAAGAGAAACTTCCTCCTCAAAACAAAACAACAAAACCAACCAAACAAAACCCACAAAAAGACAAAAAAACACAAAAAAACCCACAAAAAACCCACAAAACCAAAAAAAACCATTCTCAAACCAAACAAAACTCACAAACAAACAAACAGAAGTATTTGTTTCTCTGACTCTAAAGTGACCCTAAAAATTGGCATTTACCTTTTAATTTCCTAAATTGAGGATAAATGGATTCCACTCCATGTGTCCCCCAGTCAGGACACCAAGCTTAAGAGTTGTGACAACTTCTAAACACCTTCTAAGGGATGGAAGGGCACACTGGGTGTTGTGGCACAGCACTGGATTTTCAATTAACAGACTAATTGACTTTCCTGCTCCCTCAGACAGGTCACCAGTCAGTGCCTGGAAAGCCACCAACTCAACCAGCCCAACACCAACAGGCACCTTGGAGAGGCAGAAATGACAGCAACAGCAGGGAGAAGGGCAGGGTTATAGGGCTGAGCACAAGATTTTGTCTCTCTCAGGATTTTGGGAGGATTTGGTTCACCTCTCTGTTGGTTTGACTCATCAGCCCAGGGGTGGAGTGTCAAGGTAAAAATAGAAATGCTGGTGGTGTCACCAGAGATCTGAAGCTGCCCACATTGACTGGTGGCATGTAAGTCCTGCCTACTACCATGACAAATCCTTTGGGAGAAGCAGGGAACAGAGAAACCTTAATTCTGCTTTAGGCAAGGCATCACCTCCAGCAAAGAAAGTTAATTTCTTGCAGGTATAACTCCTCTCTTTCCAAGGATTTTTCACAGAAATCCTGATCCCAGAGTCAGGTTCAGACTTACCTACCTAATCTGGGAAAAAATACAGATCTATTTAGGCAGTTTGGACTTGGTGATTCTTGTGGGAACCTTCCAGCTTGGCATAGTCCGTGATTCTGTGTTCTAGCACCAAGCACTTGTGGCACAAAGAAAAAGAAGTTTTTAGAAAATCTTAAACCACTTTTGGTCTGACTAACTGAAAGAATGTTCAGATTTGGTTATTTCTTGCCTTGCCACACAGCAGTGAAAGGCCCTGGCACAGGCTGGGCAGAGAAGCTGTGGCTGCCCCATCCCTGGAAGTGTCCAAGGCCAGGCTGGATGGAGCTCTGAGCAACCTGGGCTAGTGGAAGGTGTCCCTGCCCATGGCAGGGGGTGGGACTGGATGATCTTTAGGGTCCTTTCCAACCCAAACCATTCCATGACTTTCTATGTTTGTACAATTGGAGAAAAACCCTGTAATTTTCAGGCCCTAATGCTGAGATTATTTTCCCACAGCTAAACCCAGAGGCACTCTCTTACCATTTCATTAGGAGAGTGTAGCACACAAGGCATTTTGATGTAGCACTTCTGTATAAACTCCATCACCTTCCTGCCAATCACAAGAGTAGTCTCGAAACAGTCAGAAGGAAAAAAACCACATCTTTGTGTTGCATTTTCCCATCAACTGCACTGATGGAGGAGAATTCTTTAATCACTGCTCGTCTCTGTGATCCTTTTCAGATCAGTAAAAATTCTCCTTAAATGAAAATTCGCACACAAATAAGTAAGAAAATACATAATATCAAAGGAGCAATAACCTGAAAATTTTCTTTTGGAGTGGGAATTATCGTGGTGTTACCACAAACTCCTGCTTGGGAAGAAAACTGCACTTCAAAGGAACAACCACCTCCGTCTCAAGATCTGTTAAAACATTCAGTTGCACCCCAAAGGCACTTAAGAAAATCTGTTTTTTCAGTCCCATTCCCATGTTTGCTGGTTTCCCAGTTGGCAGCTGCAATCTATAAATAGCTGGAAAGATGATTAGTCTGAAGGATGAGACTAAATGATTCACAAATGAAATAATTACCCCACATCTGTGCAGAGCTCTGCAACCCAGCTTGGAACTCCAGCACTGTGGGCCTTGGGCTCACGAGGGGAGGTGGCAAAGACAACATCCAGACCCTTTCTACATCACTGTTTCTCCCCTGACAATGAAGTCCTCCCTACTCCATGGTTACTGGTCTTAAGGATCTGATCCAAAACACACAGTCTTTTAAAAAGCTCAGGACTTGGTTCTGCATTCTCCCACCAGGCTGGCTTTTTCATGTGGGTGTGTGTGGAGAAATTCAGCTGGAGGAGCAGCAACACAATTTGGCTTCATTAGGTGGGAAATCCCACCTCTTCACGCACCGCTTGTACCCCATCCTGTCTCTCAACTAATATTGTTGTTGGCCTTGCTTGGATAAGTGAGTCAGAAAAAATTTGCTGTTGGTTTTCACACTGCCTCTCATTGTATTGATTTCTCTGCTGTGGTTTGTAAAACATGCTCCTTTTCACTGGTTCCCAGGATTACTTCACTGCAGGAAGCAAGGCTCTATTGCAAAGGCCTCTCTGTGCTGCTGTGAAATGCCCCCACTTGGCAATGGCTTTTCAAAAGCTTTTCTCTCTGCTTTCTGAAGGCTCAAAATGAGTTTTAGCTTCAATTACACAGTCATAAAGTTTTCTCAAAAAAGAAAAGAGAAAAAAGGGAAGAAGAAAAAAAAAGATGATTTTACAAGGTCAAGGTCATGGTGCTTGAAAAGTTACCAAGAGCCAAGTGTACCCTTAAGTGTATTTATTTGGATGTCTTACAAATAAAGACAGAGAAACTCTGGTGAAGGCCTTCATCAAACTCAGAATAATTCAGAATTGCCTTCAGAGGTTATCAAATTCCTCTCTGAGCTATTAAATTCCACTACAACTCCATGTGGTCTTTCCTCAGTTAGATTCTAGAGGTTTCTAGCACAACTAAATTCAAGACAAAAATCACAACTCAACCACAACAGAAATATCAAGTTGCAACATGTGAAAATCTGTTTCTCTACACGACTTTCCTTCTCCCATCCATCACTGGTATCACAGGCAAGCTGTGGATCCAGGAAGGGCTGGCTATCCATGTGTGTCTGTCCTTTGGAGAAATGCTGGCACAACTCTCCATTTTTAAAACAAGTGCTAGAAGAATAAAAATGTACAAACTCCCCTACTATTATATAACGGCTTTAAACTGACAGAGGGTAGACTTTGATTGGACATGAGTAAGAAATTCTTCCCTGTGAGGGTGGGCAGGCTCTGGCACAGGTTGCCCAGAGAAGCTGTGGCTGCTCCATCCCTGGAAGTGTCCAAGGCCAGGTTGGACGGGGCTTGG
>JAWWEW010000078.1:2870647-2909626 GCA_035583185.1 Anabacerthia variegaticeps
GGAACAACCTGGGCTAGTGGAAGGTGTCCCTGCCTATGGCAGGAGGGTTGGAATTGAATGATCTTTAAAGTCCCTCCCAACCCAAACCATTCTATTTGCCATCTCATTCTTCTTCGAGACTGTTGTGGAACAAAGGACACACCACAGGAAAAGTGGCAATGACAATGGATCATGTGGAAGGCAGACAACAGGACCTGGATGAGAACAAGAGGGTCCTGCACCCAGCTGAGCCAGGAGTTCAGAGTCTGAGTACCCCATTCCTTCCACAATTAAGATATCTTCTCTATCTGTCTAAATCAAAGTCTATGGATCTTCTGTTGCTATTATAGGGGTTTGGGTGCATCTAAAGCTGGGTTCACTTCCCATTAATTTAGCCATTCAAAAGTCCAGTTTGAGCTAGGTCTCTGTGTTTCTTTTGTAACAGAAAGAGAGATAAGCAGTTTTAGAGAGCAAATCATCATATAAACTTTGGCTTTTAAAATGAAGACAGTCCATGAGTGTGGGTGGTTAGAAGATTGAGTATTCAGTTGTATTTATCTTCAGGGAAGTGCTATTTCAAGAAGAGATTTAGTCTTACAATTCACTCTGTGGAACGCCAAGGAATTTTCTTTGAAATAAATCCTACACACAGACCTCATATTTTGACAGCAAAGGAGTCAGATATTGTGGGCCAGCCAGCCCTTGGTTTACTGGCACAGAGTAAAGTCATTCCTAAGACAGCACTCACAGGAGTTTCTTAACACTGTATGACAGCTGTGAGAGAAGCCAGCTCCATCCTAAATATTTCAAGCTAATTTGAGACCATTCTTCTGCATTGTGACTGCTGGGTAGTGTTCTGTTCTTTAACATCTCTGGGTTTTCCCTTTTGGACATCCCTTAAAGAGTAAATATGATCCACTAAAAGGATAAGTGAGACAGTCTGTGAGGATCGTGTTCTCATGCATAAACATTAAGAAAACCCCCAAATTAAACAAGCAAACAATTCAGTTTGCTGAGACCAGATTGAACTGTTTGTAAATCACTCTGTAAAGAGGAGTAAAATCCTCAAGAATCAGGGATGTGGTTCTTTACTGAGCTTTCCCTCATTTGTGGTGTCACTACCCCAAAACACTTCTCAGGATGAATTAGACACTGCTGAAAATGTTGCTCCAAATACAAAAAGTCATTTCCTTTGTCAGTCACCAAAGGGAGAGGAGATAGAGAATTCTACTTATAAACATTCTCACTTCTTATTTAGGGTCCATCTCAAAAGAAGAAGTAGAAGTTTAAGAGATAGAAACAGGTTTGGGAACAACACCAATACATGGGAATATGTAGGGAAAAAACCAAAACAACAATAATTTATAAAGATTATGTAGGAAACATGCATATCATGAGACAGACCAGTAACATCCCCTTCATCTCACAGTACTTTGCAATGTGTCAGTGAACTAGTTTTATATTAAGGAACTTCTTATTGGGAAAAGTAGCAGCAGTAGGTGACGAATTACTCTGCAATGCATCATCTATCCCTAATGATTCCTGATTTCCAAGCAAAAAGGAGAGATGGTCCATTCACTCTCCCATTGTCAGGGAGAAACATTAATGGGGGAACCCCACCAAGGAAGGTGAGCCAGGAGCTGGGGGTGTGACAAAGGCAGACAAGGCACTGCCCTCCCCAAGAGCACAGTCCCTCACTGAGCAGGGACAGCAAAGCAGGTCCCATATCAACAGCCATCACCATCCAAGTGTCTGGGTGACCAGGGAAATCTGGAGGGATGTGGCAGAGTCAAGGTCAAACCAGGAAGATACAGCAAGGCAAGGTCAGGATCAAGAGGTTACAAGGCTGGGCACAAGGTTATTAATCCCAAGGGTGTAGGACCAGGGTCTGACCTTAAATACAGCTCCTAAACATCCCTAGGAAGTTTCTGACAAACATATGTGCTATTTTCTGACAACCCCACAATTGCCCCTTTCTAAAGGGCAAATATCCCCATCCTAGAGAAAGTGCCTTAAGAGAAAGGAAATTGGATGCTGAATTTATTATGGGATTGTTACAGTGTGTTTAAAGGAAACCTAAAATTGGTCTTGCCTTCTGAGTAAATTTGTTAGGTAAATCCATCAGGCTCGTATCATGCTCATCCTGCACAGTGAGAGCTGCAGATCTGCAGAGATTGCAGAGCTGCATTGCTGCAGGATTGCCAGCTGTGGCCATGGAGCTGAAAGAAATTACCATCACCACAGCATTCCTTTTCCCTTGGAGTCCATCTGGGCTTGCCAGACAGTGACCTGATCTCATTGTGGGGAAAAGATAAACATGGGAGTCACGGATGGGTGAAAGCTCAAGCAGCATGTTGTGGTATGTTCAAGGCAGCTACAGCCTTGAAAAAGCACCACAAAACAACTCTATAAAACAGCAGAGTGGAGGCAGAAATTCAAAATCAGAAAAGGAACTTGGCACTGGAATGGAGTGCCAACTGACAGAGGCAGTGGTGGTGGATGTTATATATTAGAAGTTGGGAGTGAGATCAGCAAACACGACACAAGGCACAGAGCAGGGGCAGATGAACCTGCAAGAAACTGGTGCAGGGTTGAAACAGGATCTAAGAAATCATTATGGAGGAAGAAACTCAGCTACACAATTAGATGAAAAGGGTCAAAGGGAATTGGAGGTGATAGAGCTTCTCTGGGTGTGTGGGACAAGAGCTGATGACGCCAAAACATGACAGGGGGGCATGTCAAGGAACAGGGGAATGAATAATGACTTGGCCTGGTGGGAAGGCAGTCCAGGTGACACAGTGCTACCAGTGCTAGAACTTGCCATGTGTGACTGTAAACCAGGTATTACCATAAAAAGGCAGCAGAATGTAGAGCCCACAGGGCAGTTGCCACAAATGTCAGGAGAAAATTAAAAGTAAGTTAGTCATGGAAAACTCTTTGTATTGTCTTCTCATATAGTCACATGCACCTTCTTGTGGCCATCAAGTCAGGGAATCTGTTAAATATGTTGGTAGACTTGTCAACAAAATTTGAATTACTAATTAAATACCTCAGCCAAAGCAAATAAAATGGGACAGAAAGGGAATTACCTTTAGCAGACAGAGGGGATGTTCCTCACAATGAACATGCAACCAAATGCACCTGAAAAAGATGATGTCTCTTTTTTTCTGCACCTGGGAGTACAACAACCCATTTAAGACCAACAAAGATTGTATCAAGTTGTGTCCTCCCCTGAGTCAAACTGCTTTCCATTTCCATTTGCAATATGCATGAAGAGTTAGTGCGTCCAGCAGCAAGAGTCAGTTGAAGACCCTCTAGTCAAAAATATAATTTAAGTGTTGTTTTGGAATGGAAAGAATTGAAGGCAGAGGAAGAGGTCTAGAACAGAGCACAGAGTTAGTAAAAAGAGCACAAGAATAACAAAGGAAGTTAAAGAAGAAATTTATGGGTTTTATATGTCCCCAAAGTTCTTTGCTTGCTACTCATAGAATATATGGCCCTGGAGACAAAGGAAAGAGTCAACTCTTGCAAGTAAATGCAGTGCCTTGTAGTGGAGGCAAAATGCACAAGTCTACCAGTGCCATTAGACATGCTAGACCTTAATAGAACTTTAGAGAAAGATGGAGTGCAACCTTGTTAATCTGTCAGTGAGGTACCTATCGTCATGATCTCATCTGTCCCTGCTCTGAGTCACCACCAAAATCATGTTTGCTTAAACATGCCCCTTTTGGATAATTCATCACCGGTGAAACCCTAACTCACAATTTCCCAAAGTGCACGCATCCTAAATCACTCCTGAATTCCCTCCTGGCAGATTGCTGGCGTGCAAACCCAACGCATCACCTTCATCTTTAATTTACTGTGTGAAACTATTTTGCATATTTGCAGAAACCTTTCCCAAGTGGCCACATTGTGCCACGTATGAAGGTGTCACCAGCATCTGTCACACCTCAAGACTCACCACTGACAGCAGCAACTACTGACTAGGATAAGTAAAGCCCATCCAAGCAGCACATCAGGCAAAAATCACAGAGATTCACAGAATATGCTGAGTTGGAAGGGACCCACAAGAAGGAGCAAACCTCTTGGGAAACTTCTCAAGCTGTGTTGAAAGCAGGCAGATGTTAATAATTAATTCACTGTGCATTCATGAGCCACTTTCAAGAACTGGCTGAGAAAGGAAGAACAAATACCAGCACGATAATGCAGCAGGGCACATCTCACCTGATTGAGAAGAAATACAGTCAGCACTGAAGGTCAGTGTGAAGTCTTGCCTTTCACAGTGCCCATGACAAGCTCATGCAAACATTCAACTGATGGTCCTTGACTAACAAGCAAAGCTCTTAAGTTTGCCAAGCAAATCTGCAGCCTGGATTTTCTCCCCTGATAAACAGCATTTTGTTGAAGTCTGAAGCAAGGAAGGACTAACAGCCTCTGGGGACACTCACTTGTTGAAATATGTGGCATTATTTCAGAGTCCTGAAAGCAGATCAGGTAATTTCATAGAATCATAGAAAGGTTTGGGTTGGAAAGGACCTTAAAGATAATCCAGTTCCCACCCCCTACCATGGGCAGGGACACCTTCCACTAGCCCAGGTTGTTCCAAGCCCTGTCCAACCTGGCTTAGAACACTTCCAGAGATGTGGCATCCACAGCTTCTCTGGGCAACCAGTTCCAGTGTCTCAGGACCCTCACAGTAAATAATTTCACACAGCAGGTGTCCCAGGACAGTGTCCAATAAAGGGTTTAGTATCTCCAAGGATGAGGGCTTTACAAACTCCCTGGGAAACCTGTTACGCTCTCAGACCACCCACAAAGTAGGAAATAGTTTCTCAGACTTAAAAGCCATTTCCAGCATTTCTATTTGTGCCCATTACATCTTGTCCTGTCACTGGATTCCTCTGGGGAGAGCCTGGCTCCATCTTCTTCCCTTCCTCCCATCAGGAATGAGTACACATTCAATCTGAAAGGTAATTTCAGAACAAATATTGGAACACATTGCATCAACATTTCTGCTTCAAGGGGCTGATTGAGTACACAGGCCTGCAAACAGACACTGTCGGCCTGGGAATTCAAATTCATTCATACACTGGTAATGTACTTAAAAATAGTATTTTATTTATATACACACAACCAATATAAATGGTAACAAGCCTTGGATTTGTTGCAGCCCCTCACCATGGGCTTGTTGGTTGGTTTTGGGTTTGTTGTGTTGTTTTTTTTTCTAATACACAGAACAAATGGCAAGTCTTAGCAGAAAAAAACAAAAACAAAACCACAGAAACTTTAGAGCTTAATTGGCTTCTACATTTGGGTCAGCAAATGTTCCTGCTACAAAGCCAGCGAGGGATTCTTGCAACCTATTCGTGTTTCTCACCAGCACAACAGCAGCTGAAAAGATAGGCAACCATGGCTACCGTGGGGGGATCAGCAAACTTCTTTTCCCAGCTGTAAATATTTGTAGTGGAGCCAATTAGAGGCAGCATGTTTTTGTCAGCATTGCCTAGGAAACATCGATGGCTTCTCCAAAGAATCCCCCACCTCTCCTTATCCCGCTGGCATGTCTTGAGCAGTGGTGTCGGGGTGTCTCCTGCACACACGGCTTTGGAGGCTCTGCCTGGAGCAGGTGAGGAACTGGCCATGACAAGGAACAAAGCTGCTCGTGGAGACACTGAGAACACGAGTTCTTGCTTCACAGCTCTCCAGTGAGACTGTCAAACCAGTAGGGAGGCAGTTGTGGAATATCCCAGGTGGTGAGATTCACTTTAAACTAAGTAAAAGATTTCAGGACCCTTTTATGCAGCTATTTGTATCAAAATCCCTGTTCTGAGCAAACACCTTTCAAGGGCATTTGGGCACTGATGCACCTGCTCACAGGGGAATTCCATAAGCAAGAGAGCCACAAGTATAGAAGTGATAGATAAAACGCTGTTTCCTTTCGCTCAGAGTGTAAAAGCAAACATAACTTCATAAATCTGGGAAAGAGAGAACAATTACCTTGTGTTTTGGGGTACCTTGTGTAGAAAGATCTAACTATCCAAGGTATCCCAAAACACAAGGCACCTACATCCAACATATCGCAGATACAACCTATATATTTTTCAAAATAAAGGGGCCTGTGTGTCCTGTCAGTTTTATAGAGTCTGTACCATGTCTGAACATCCTTGACTTGCACTTGTCAAGCACTTCATGGACATTCAGGACAAAATCTAATTTGTGTTAAGAAAAGGTAAGGATGTAGCACAGGGAGTAGGTCAGATGGCTAATCCCAAAAGTGATTATAGAATCATAAAATCAGAGAAGCTCTCTGAGATCATCGAGCCCAGCTGTTAACTCAGCACTGCCCTGTTCACCACTAAACCATGTCCCCAAGTGCCACATCCAAACACTTTTTGAACACTTCCAGGGAAGTTACACGCTATGTGGATGAAAGGACATTTGAAAAACTTCCTATTAGCTACACATTAATATCTCCTCTTTGATTTTGAGAAGCTCTCCAGCTGATTCCCAAGATCTATAGCATAGTTCATCCTGACAAACCACTTTACTATGAAGTATGGCTGTAAGCACATCAATCACGCTGAGCAGCTCTCTCTGTGCTTCATCTCAGCTCTTTGTATTTCCTCTGATTTCCTAATTGAAAGAAAACATCAGTCAAACAAGCTGCCAGGTGATCAGAGAGACAGGGCTGTGGGTTCTCAGAGGAACCACATTGTCCTGGACGCATCCTGAGAGTTCCTGCACTGTTCTTGCACAAGGGAAGGGCAGCTGAACCCATGGTGAGCACAGTGCAAGGGCTGTGATGGCTCTGCCCTGCTACAGGAAGCTTTAATGCCCAGCATTTCCCAGTGCCCTGAGCAGCCAGGCAGGCAGCAATACTGCAGCTGCTCAGCACACACTGAAGGAGGTAAGATAAGTATGGCACCAAAGAAAGTGAGTGTGAAAAAGTGAATTACAACCCCCCAATTTTTTAAAACATCCCTAAAGATTTTCCTACTTTTGAGTGAAGAGAAATGGAGGAGAGGTGTCAAATGGATCTATTGCTCCTGCAAGCATTTTGGAAGCCACTCTGTGTCTTTTCCTGCCCTTTTGGCTGATGCATTATTGAAATTTTGCAGTTTTCCAGTCAGGAAGAGCTGGCAGCCACCACGGCAGCAGCAGAAGTGCTGAGCTCTGGGAGTCAGAGGGTGAAGGAGCAGGAGTCACAGGCACCCTGCTAAGAGATACCAGCGTGTCTGGTTTCCCAGAGAAGCCGTGCAGTTGTTTACTGTCAGCTGGGATAACAGGATCATTGCTCAGGCGCTCCAGGATGCAAACATCATCGACTTCCATGAGCACAGAGGTGACAGCTCATGCTGTGATAACTACCCTGGTACCTCATTTCTCATGCTGTTATATAAATCCTCAGGAGAATAATGGTCAACAGACTCACTCAAAAGACTGGAAAGATTCTGGGATGTCAATGCATCGGGACGAGGTTAATGTCATGCTGTAGCTGGGCAGATTCAGATAGAACAGCAAGAAATATACCTGCAGACTTACCAGCCTGACTCAATCTCGATGCTGTTGGAATTCTCCTGCATGTGTGTGTCTGGCCAGGCAATCTGGGAACTCCCCTTCATTCATTGTCACAGAGGAGCAAGTGTCTTGGAACAAGGTGGAACACAACCTCCTTCAGCTGCCAAAAGCTTTACAAGCAATGCTGTGTCTTTGCAAGGCCCTTGCCTAAAAACTTGTTAGATTAATGGGGTTTTGGATCACAAAGAGAAAACAATGAAGGGCCTCGTGCAGTAGCATTTTGTTGAAAGCAGCATATACAACTACGCAATAGTAAAGCCATTATCAAATCAGAGGTGAGAGTATTTCCAGTCTATTAAGTTTGCCAGTAAAAGAGCTTTGCACAATACAGTTTGTTACAGCTCATGATGCTTGTTATCAAAAGACTCAATTTTAATACCACTATCAAGAAAACAGAGAACCTATTCCAGTAACTGCAGCCGTTTGGAAAACATGCAGGTAGCAGGTTATACCAAAGGTAACATCCAGTACCATGGGCAAGTCCCCATGCAGCTGAAATCCTGCAGGACAGAGCAAAAGCTGGAAGAACTTGACCTGCAGATTTATGATCCATTAAGGATCACCACAAGTGTCTCAGCTTAGAATGAGTTTAAAATCCTGCTCATTTGTCATGGCCAGGGTGTCTCCTACCACCTACAGGGAATTCTGGCATGCACAGAGGTCACAGTAAGGCACTACAAAATATCGCTGTCTCTCTTTCTAGTCATGCTCAGTACCAGCTCTGTGTGCCCAGCCTCTCCTAAATGCCTTTCAGCCAATTTTATTTCTATTGCTCATAAAATGTGGTTTGTTTCATATTTAAATCTCTCATTCATTTATAATAGCGGAAGATCAAACACTTCCCATGTGATCTTCTCTCTTTGTGCTTCCTGGAGGCACAGGACTGGAAAGGATGGGGGTCAGCAGAATCAGGAATCATTTAGGTTGGAAAAGACCTCTAAGATCCACCCATTAACCCAACACTGCCAAGTCCACACAGAGTGGCTGTAAATCTTGCCTTTGTTTGACAAGCACAGCTCAGCTGGCACTTTAAGGCAAAACCCATTTCCTTTGTGTTCTCAGCGAGCCCAGCCCTGCACCTTCCTGCAGGACAGTGCAAGAAGAGGTGTCATTATCTCAGGAATCAGATGCTTTACCAGATGCACCCAGTCCTACCTTCTCCTTCACCTCCAGAAACCATGTGCTCATTCTCAGACCATAAACACACCACTGGACTACTCTGTCACCAGCAATACACACTTTTTCTTCTTCCCTCCTCCTTCTTCCTCCTCCTTTTGACCTTTCCTCCTTGTTCCAACCAAGGGCTAACAGAACATTCCCATTTGTTGGTGAACCTGCTGTCCCTGACTGCACATCACACCAACACATTGATTTCCAGAGGAAAAGCCAGATCCTCTCAGGTAATGGCACCAACCATTCCTGGCTATTTTATGTAAAATGCACCCATTTCCTGTGCATTACTGAGGAGAAAAGGAAGACAAGAAATAGAAGAGTAGGGTGCATACTGTAACAGCAGTGCCCTTTGCAAAAAGACATCCCTCCTCCCTCTGTGACTGGCTGGTCTCTCTTTAGGCCAGCACTTTGTCACACAAGTTCCCCCCAAGTCTTCTTGCTTGCCTTTCAAAGCTAAAGGCTCCATTTCCCAACCTGTCAGATCCCTCATCCTCAAGAACCTCTCTGCTGTAATCAGTCCATTTGCAGACTTTTATTTTCTCAAAATAACGGGCAGAAACATCATAGATACTTTTACAAGGATTTTTTTCCTTGTAATTTGAAATCTGAGTTTCATTTTTCAAAGCCTTATAAAAATTTGTGGCTCTGGGTAAAATGATATGACCTGGTACATACAAGAGGACAGACTAGAGGCTGTTAACGTTCCCCCTCAGGCCTTAAAAACATTGAATACCCAGAGCAAATTCAGAAGCTGGTTAATGATCTAATTTTGGGCTTCTTGAGGGCTGATTCATTTGTTGAAATTTGAATTTACATCAGATCTACTCTTGAGGGAATTGAGAGGCAGCAGAATAAGGGCACCTCCACTATCTCAAAGTGAAATGGAAAAAAAATTATACAAAAATTTTTGCAACAAACCACTTGAGTTTGAACTACTTTTAGTTTTTGGTGAAGAAGAACTATAAGAATAAAGGCAACTCTGGACACACCATCTTGTTGAATCTTGCTGCAGTTTGACTTCTTGGTTATGGCTTTAGGAGTGTATAAACCCTTCAGATAATCTTGTCAATACAGCAAGTTACCTCCTATTTCCTACCAAGAGTAAGCAAAGTTTTATATTCCTCTTTTCCTCATGTGCATCCCTGTCTAGGAGTTTTGCCATAGAACTAATTCATGCAACTTGTGGATACAAGATGCTTCATCTCATCTTCATTCAGCACAAGAAAGTACAAGCTGAAAGCAATAACACTCTTCTGAAGTCATTTTCTCCATCAGTGATCTCCCACGAGTAGTTTCTGAAGGATCATCTTCAAACAGTGGGATAATAAATGCTCTTGCCACAGCACATGGTCATCAAATCCCTGCTACCAAAGGCTTCGTGTATTTGTATATAATATTGTATATAAATAATGTCATGGGTCATGCAAAAAGGCAATAAATACTGGTACAAAAGTTATCTCCCAAATTCCCTCTCTCATTCAACAACTTTGACCTCCAGGGCACACTTTGACTGTCTTGTAAGCCTTTTCCAGAACTAGAATCCATGGATAAGTGCACAATTCAGTTACAAGTTATGCACAACTCGGTTCTGAGTGCAACCTCTTCTCCTCCATGAATAAATAGTTGTTTCTCTGGACTCAGGAAAATTAGCGTTGCAGAGGTTGCTGACAATACTGATGGTGCCCACTCTTTGCATTCCTCAGGAGGCACCAAGATGTGGTTCTTCTCTCACCTTAGCTGGGAAATTAGCTTTGTCTGTACACTGGAAATCCACTTCTCTGTGGATAAGGGCTATGGGGTTCCACAGGGTAATAGAGCAAGTCCAGGAATTGCCACACCTTCCTTTGCCTAATCTACCCAACACAGTGACCAGCAAAAGCAAAATTTATTCATTTTCAAGGTACTACATAAACCTAAATATATACATTTATACATGGTGTGATTCTTGAGGCTGTCCTGTGCGGGGACAGCAGTTGGACTTTGCTGTTCCTTGTGGATCTATTCCAGTTTGGGATATTCTATGATTCTGTGATACATAGAACACAGTGGACCAAAGAGAGAGGGTTCTGACAAGCAGGAGGATGATCCTCCCATGAGCCTGCATTTCATGTTCTCTGCTCACCAGGCACTGCTTGGACATGGTTGCAGCTCTAGAACAGACTTGTCTCCTTCATGGAGGTTTCTTAACTTGTTAGAAAGCCTTGAGAACAACCGTGCAGACAGGCAGGGATCATCCTCTGTAAAATCACACTGCAGATATTCCTCCAGTTCTTTTATTTTTCATCAGTTCCATTTGAAACTTTGCAATGTACTGTAATAGCTTTTATGGTTCATTATTCCATGCAGTTGTACAGCACAATGAATCTGTTAATAACAACTCCCAACGCTTAAAAGTTTGCTTGTTCTCCTTGTCATGTGTGATAGCTTTTGTAGATTACTGTTTAATAACAATCCTAGGCAGTGGCATAAATATTCTCACTAAAAAAAAAAAAAACAAAAACAAAAAAACCAAACCACAAAAAACCCAGTAGCAAAAAGATCAGGGTTTTATTCCAGTTTTCAGACTGTGTATCCTTCTTTCCCCCAGTGAATTCCAGGCATTTGAAGTTTACTGACCCCGTTAGCCCAACTCTCTTGGGAGCCACGCTTTAAAACTGAAAATATCTAACTGCACATATCGATTCAGCAGCCCACAGGTCGTCAGAAAGGCTGAATTGCCTTGGGAAAAAGTTAACCTTGTCATTGCACAGTGACAAAGCAAAAACTTGCCAGTGAGGCTCAGCACAGGCTCTGTCATCCTCCTGTAATGGGGAAGTTGAAGGCTGTCAGTGGGGAAATTGGAAGAGAAATGCAGTGGAGAAGGAGAAGCTGAATGACAATCAAACAAGAGCTGAGCAGCAGTGCAGGATGAGAACAGTGAAAAATTACCATGAAAAGTAAATGGGAAAAGTTTAAAGTGAGTTGGAGAGAGGAGGAAAACTGGAATAAACATTGTAAAGAGACTCACTTAGGCACTGGCCAAAAACTCCATGAACTTACACTCACCACTGCATGGCAATGGAGTTTGGCATCTGCAGACACTGAGCAGTAGCCAACATCTGAGATGATTCTTGAGAGATACAAACCTCTGGCAAGAACAAGCGTTGCAGACACTGCCAGCAGAGTTTCCTCTGCATATGTTGATTTTTGGTGACTGAGGCTGCCAGCTCCAGAGAGGGCTGTGAGATGAAGCTTTCTCTTCTTTCCTCACTTTAGAGATGAGGGAAGAAACTGTGGAAAGTTCCTTGGGGTACAGAAATGGCTGGTGTCAAAGTTGGAATTCGAATTACTGCCCCCCTGGCTCTCACCCCCCAGTTCTGCCTCATTCTTTCTTTCATACTCTGCCCCACATAACCAGAGGCTTTCCAAAAATACCCAGCCACTGTTGCCACAGGAATAATCTACAGTCCATCAGGGCTCCTTTGCAAGAATGGCCTGTATATTGTACTGTTTACAACATTGATCCACTGGCTCAACAAGTCCAAGGGAGAAAAGGGAAGAAGAAACAGAGGATTTGTAAAAGCTGGTTTCTGAAAGACAAAACTTAAATTAAATGAAAATAATAAAATAAAATCAAGTCAGTCTGGAAGCCAAAAACACTCATGTTAAATGGAGAGTGCATGTTCAGAAGCAGCTTTGACTCCTAGGGCTGCATTTCTGCCTTTGAAGTGCCTTTGGGCTGATAACGAAACTGCTCTCAGCAGGAAAAAGTTAAAACCACAGTTTCTCAAAGAAATGGAAAAGCTTTTTACTCTCAGAATGGTAAGCAGAGCCAGTGGCAAGGATGAAATTAAATTCTACCATGTTTCCTTTTTGATGGGCTCCTCGGTGACACTTCAAACACAAGAGGTGACATGACTTTCTTCCCAAGATCACGAGCATCTCTCGAGCAATGTCCCCTCTTGAGAAGGCACAGCAGTGCCTACATCCTGAAAAATATTGGAGACTGGGCTGGGTTTGGCTGGGTATAACTTACCTTCTTCACAGTAGCTGATATGAGGCTGTGCTTTGGATTTGTGCTGGCAATGGTGTTGATCATTCTGGGATGTTTTAGTTACAGCTGAGCAGGGCTTACACAGTCAAGGTCTTTTCTGGCTCTCACCCCACTCCAAGGAGTGGGAAGGAGCACAACTGGGACAAATGGCCCCAAATGATCCAAGGGATGTTCCAGACCATGTGGTGTCATGCTCAGCAGATAAAACTAGAGGAAGTGTTGGTCAGGGATGACTGGCTGGGGACTGGCTGGGCATCGGTTGGTGGGTGGTGAGAAATTATATGCAACATGATTTTGGTACTTGTGTTGCAGACTGTGAGATCTTGCTGGCCACATTCAGTGTTTTACAAACAAACTGGTCTTCTGAGTGAAATTTTTCTTGTTTCTGTGATCTGCTGTTTGCTTCACCTTGGACTTGGTGATCCTTGTTGGTCCCCCCCAACTTGGCATGTTCTGTGATTCAAGAGAGGTGATCCTATAAAGAGTTGCAGTCTACAACTTCCTTGTGAAAGGAAAAGGAAGGACAGGCACTGATCTCTTCTCTGTTGTAACCAGTGACAGCACCCAAAGGAATGGCCTGGAGTTGTGTCAGGGCAGGGTTAGGTTGGACATCAGGAAAAGGTTCTTCCCCCAGAGGGTGGTGGGCACTGACCAGGCTCCCCAGGGCAGTGGGCACAGCCCCAAGGCTGCCAGAGCTCAAGGAACATTTGGATGGCACTCTCAGGCACACAGTAACTCTTGGAGATGGTCCTATGCAGGGCCAGGAGTTGGGCTCTCCTCTCTGATCCTCATGGGTCCTTTCCAACTTGGCATATTCTGGGATTCTATAGGGAAAAGCTGATGTTGTTTAAAAGCATTAAGTAAAAGGAAGTGACAGTGATAAACAGCAATAGCCAGACATGACAAAGACATAAAATGTATTTTATTGTGTTGTTGGATGAAAAAGATTTTGTGTGTGGATCACAGTTTTGTTCCCTGCAGGACAGAGGGTGAAAATGTCACTGCAAATTCTAACTCAAGTGGCAGCTGTAGTTAAACCATGGGTTGTGTAATAGCAGGTGTGAAAAATTCAGTGTCTAATACACCAGGATTGTGACAAAAGATGCCAGTGTAGGAATATGCAACATGTGTGGCATAGGGTGCCCAGCAGCACACAGGAGTTATCTTCAAGGGTTCTGGATGTTATAAATCATGTAGAGCAGTGAAATACAGGTACATTTTCCAGCACCCCAAGAAGTGAAGACAGATTTCATTCATTTCTCTGACTCATTGGCATTGCTCAGAATAAACGGTGAGTCTGTACCTAATCACAGAATCATAGACTAACAGAATGGTTTGGGTTGGAAGGTCTTAAAGATCATCTGGTTGCTCAGAGTCCCATCCAAACTGGCCTTGGACACTCCCAGGGATGGGGCATGCAGTGTCTATAGGCAGCATCTTCCAGTGCTTCACGACCCTCATATTGAAGAATTTATTCCTTGTATCTAATTCAAGGCATGAGGAAAGGACAGAAGGGTCACTGAAGTCTCAACTTGCAGATCTGACAGCAGATTCCCAAGGAAACCCAGAGTTCTCTCTGATTCAGAGAGGTTTAAAGTCCTTTGAGTCAAATTAATGTCCCCCAAACCCATTATTGGGCTAAGTCTCTTTTCAAGCTCCAGCAATACAATCACCTGGTGTGTCAACTCTCATGCCTTGCACCAATGTTCCCTCAGCCTTCTTCAGCTAAATATTGAGGCAACCACCTTGAGCATGACCTGATTCTCACCATTACAAGGAGCTGATCCTTGATGTATAAGGACCCTTCTGAAGAATTGCTGTTTCACTGTCAATATGTAATTTTCTGTAAAGTCCTAAAGCTGCATAACATTTCTTAACCATGTATATGGAAATGTGGATGAATAAAGTAATGAGAATTGTAAAAGGGACAGAGAGGTACATAAATACCAGTTACTCAATATTTCTGATGCACTGAATAATTTACTATGCCTGTACTCCCTTGAGGATGATTTTCTGGCCAAGTGGAATAGCCCAGCTCAGCTCTACAGAATTAAACTAATTTTTAGCCACGAAATTAGGTGCCCATATGTGCAATCTGCCTGTTGAGAATAGTCTTTGCATGGGCTAGCACCAAAAAAGACGTGGCCATCATCAGAAGGAGAGCTGATCAGCATAGGCTGAACCATGACAAGGACCACACTAAAAATATAATAGTTTGGATTACTGCCCACAACACTTTTCCCACCACTCTTTAATTTTGGAAATGCACACATAGTCTTGGAGGTGAAATAATAAATAGATAAATGCTTTCTCTTCCAGGGCTGTTTTCCTGTCCAATGACAACATAGGTAAGCCTCTGTCCTTTGTGGCTGCTGGTTTTAATGGCTTTAAACTTAGAGAGGGGAGATTTAGGTTAGATGTCAGGAAGAAATTTTAGATGTTAGGAAGAAATTCTTCCCTGTGAGGGCGGACAGACCCTGGCACAGGTTGCCCAGAGAAGCTGTGGCTGCCCCATCCCTGGAATTGTCCAAGGCCAGGTTGTATGGGGCTTGGAGCAACCTGGGCTAGTGGATGGTGTCCCTGCCCAAGGCAGGGGGGTTGAAATGAGAAGATCTTCGATGTCCTTTCCAATCCAACCCTTCTATGATTTCATGATACTGTCCACACACAGCCTGGCTGCTGTGTCAGGCAGTTTTATCCACGTTCTTCTAATGGATTTTGTGTTTTTCAGACGAGAAACTGCAGCCTGCATTGTTACTAAAGTGAAGGAAAACAGCTCAGCCACCTCGCAGATTTTGATATCTGATTTTCCTGGCATAATTCCCTCTGCAAGCAAAAGGAAATACACTGGCAATGTGTGCAGAACTTCATGTTTTGTAAGACCTCTGTGTTTTTGGGTTTTTTTTGGGGGGAGAAAGCAATTGAGTCAATGATGTAAATATGCATACAAACTTCTACATCAGGCTGTAACCTAGCAACAACACAATCCAAAATCAAAAAGACTCTTACCCAATGTGCTGGTGGGTACAGCAAGTCAGACACCAGGGGAAACTGTGTGGCTGGTGTCAGCTGAGTTTTTCTGTAAATTAGTTTTGATAGCATCTTTTAAACCCCAAATCCAGGAAGAAGGAGAGGAGCCTCTCACAAAGCTGGAAGGAGGTTTATTATTTATCACTTCACTGCTGCACTGCTGGAGTGAGGACATGAAGGAGGACTTTTGCTGGCAACTCTTTGCTCTTGGAGTGCTATCTCTATGGCTGGAAACTCCAGTCTGGAGAGAGAAACTACCCAACATTTTTGGCAGGGAATTTCTGGTGGCAGAACATTGGCTCCTAAAATTAAAACCCAGAAGCCTGAAGAAAAATAGCCCCTTTCTTTTCTGTCAGTGGACTTCCAGGTGACTGGAAAACTGTTCAGATCAATGCTCTGGAAACGGAGGCATCAGTAGTTCAGTCAAACTGGTGACTGGTTGTGAGCAGTGTTCTTCAAGGGTGACACGTGACCCCCTAGATGAAGATTGTAGCTAGAGAGCCCTCAGCATGGCTGGAGCTTTGGAAATTATCTGATTTTAGTAAACACTGACTCTAAGGAGGCTTTAGCCCTCAGGATTGAAACCAGCAGGATAGGATCATGCCATTTTTGTGAAAGGACAGCACAAGAGGTGCAGCACAGGAATCAAGAATCAACCTGGTTGAGTACTGTGGCCATCAAAGCTTTAGGGCAAGTTTTAGTGGGCAGGGTGGTATTTGGTTGAAGGTTGGACTTGGTCTTGGAGGTCTTTGCCAAACTTAATGATTCTTTGAGTCTATGTTTGGCCCTTGTGTTGCAACCCAACACAAGCAGCTGGTCAGGGTTCTTCCAGGAGGTCCTTGAACACCATTTTTTGACATCATCAGACACAAGTAGTAATGTCAATACAAACAGTGGCTGTTACTCTGGTTTTAGAGGAGCAGAGTAATATCTCATGAAGTCCATCTCACAGTGGAAATGGATGAATTCCTTCCCTGTCTCTTCCCCTCCAGCAATGTAGAGCCTGTCTCACCAGTAAAGCCCCACTGGACATCACATAAATTAGCAAATCAGAAAGATTGTGTCCATGGTTGGCTGGTGCTACTTAGTTTCTTATCAGGTAGCTTCCCCATTCTTGATATGACATCATAGCTTTGATGTTGCTTCCAGCTGTTTAAATGATGAGATATCCCAAGGACAGACAGGATTGTGTCATCACTGTAAATTAACTTGTATTCCATGAGAATAGAATCACAGAATATCCTGAGTTGGAAGGGATTCCCAAAGATCATCAATTCCAGATCCTGGCCCTGCACTGGACAGCCCATGAATCTCTCCATGTGTCTGAGAGCGTTGTTGAAATGCTCCTGGAGCTCTGTCAGCCTTGGTGCTGTGACCACTGCCCTGGGGAACTCGTTCCAGTGTCCCACCACCCTCTGGGGGAAAAATACCTAACCTAAATATCCAATCTAATAGGATGGCTACCTAATATCCAACCTAAACAGCTCCATGCCATTCCCTTAGGTCGTGTCACTGGTCAGAGCAGAGATCAGTGCCTTCCCCTCCTCCTCCCCTCACGAGGAAGCTGCAGACCACCATGGGCAACATAAACCACCTCTGGTTTAGGCTGATTTAGCACAAGGCTCACCACAAACCAGTTGCCACAGGTTAAATAGGAAATATCTTCTGCCTCGTATTTGGAAAGAGCAATAAGATCTACAGAGAGAACTACCCCGGAGATGGACAGCAACATTTCCATGTAATTACAAGAGCAACTTCAGAAAAAAAACAAACCAGGCCCCAGATGCAAACATCTGCTCCCAATAAAAGCTGACACGGTGCATTTATGTGTTGCACAAAACATAATCAAGATTCAATCTGCCAGTTTTATTCTCAGCGTTGTTAAGGATTCAAAGTGCGTTTTCATGTACATGATGGTGTTATTTCAGAATCATCTGTCTTTCAGCCATTTGTACTCAAATGGGTGCATTGCACTCCAAATAGATCCTGTTACTGTTGTAACCCTTTAAAACAGGTTGATGTAAAAAAATCAGCTGAATAAACTGATATTTTGAAATATTGGTGACTCCCCACTAGATCAGGGGCTATTCTACCTCCTCTGCGATTTTGCAACATCAGAAACTGGAGGACCAATGTAAATTCCTCTACCACTAATGCAAGAAGGTGGTGCACTGTCAAAAGAAATACAAACAAACAGCATTCACTTTTAGGAATTTGTCTGACAGATTTAGCTATGGTAAAAACAGCTTGAGAATCCTTTTGTTACTCTAAATGATCAGAATGCATATTAAGAGTAAGAGGAAGGAAAAATAAATTAAAACAATGCTTTCTAGGCCATGAAAGCAAACGATGTAGCTGAAATTAGAAGCAAAATGAAGATGATATTCTATGCATTTAGAATGCCTTGAAAAAGAACAATAGCTTTAATAAACATTAGGCATAACGGAGGCATGATAAAAAATTAAAAACAAAGCAAAATTGATAAATGGGATCATCGCACAGTCTTGTTGCCTATTGTGGGTGTGAGGTCCTGCACCTGGGGGGGAGGAAACCCAGGCATCAGTACAGGCCAGGGGCTGACCTGATGGAAGGCAGGAGAAGGATCTGGGGGTCGTGGTGACCAACAACTTACCCACGATCCAACAATGTGGTTTTGAAGCCAAGGAAGCAAAGAGAGTGTTTGCAGCAGGTCATGGTAGGTGCTCCTGTCCCTCTACATCTGGAATTCTGTGCCCAGGTCTGGGCTCCCCAGTTCAAGACAGACAAGGAACTGCTGGAGAGGGTCCAGTGGAGAGCCAAGATGATGATTAGGGGACTGGAGCATCTCTCTGTTGTCCCTGTGAAACAAACACGAGAAGAGAACAAAGGCAAAGGCTCGGTGTTTTCTGTGTTCTGTACAGTGTGTTCCCTTTCTGAGAATGTTGCTGGGAGCAACAGGAAAAGAGGGATCTTAATAAGGAGCATTTGATTGCAAATGAAAGGAAGTAGCCTCAGGATTTCAAAGGTCATTTTTCAGCAGACTGGATGACAGAAGCTCTACCTGGGGAGGCACACCATGGAACATCTCTTCTTGAGCCCTCCAAGCACACAGGTAGGGAAAGAGAAAACAAAGAGAAAAGGACATGATAATAGGGCCCCAAATTCAGTAAGAGGCTTAATCAAGGAGCAAAAAAGTGAGTGTTTTCATCAGAAATGAGTTTCTCTATTGCTGGGAAAAAAAGGCAGATTTTACACTGCCAAAGAGCAAAGTCAGCTCCATGTCCCCGACAAGATAATATCCTGTGGGTAAGCTCAGAATCTGCTTGACTGAAATTACAAAAGTGGAGATCAAATTCCAAGACGCCACTTTAAATCAGGAAGTCTGTAATATCTGGTGATTCCAGAGATTACAGATGTCCTTCAGGGCACATTGTGAATGTCAGGAAAGATACTCAGGAGTTCAGTGTGAAGATGGGAATGACAATAAAAAGCTGGTGGTGTTTAATTTTTCGTTATGCTGAAGAAAATTGTAAGCATTGCAAACATTAAATTGGCATTTTCCTCATGGCCAGGATGTTTAGAGGCTGAAACTCAGGAGCACAATAACTCTGTTTGTCACTTCCTTTTGCATTTCCTTCTTCCCAACATTTCCCTGTGCTTGTGTCTGAACTCCTGGCTGCTTTCTGAGGAGCCTTCTCTTTGAATTACCTTTGATATGCAAAGAGCTTCTCTGTTTCGAACAGGTTTCTTCTTCTTTACTTCTCATTAAAAATTATTTTAAGTTAAAAAAAAATAATTTTGATGCATTATACTGATATATTGTGAAGAAGAGGATTAAAGGAGAAAGTAGCTGGGACTGCAATAAAATATTTTACTGAAAGGTACAGATAAGCATTAATTAAATAACTAGGGAATCCACATGAATAATTTCACAGACGGGAAAGTCTTATTCCAAAAAGCAACAGAAAAACAGGCAATAAAATTCCTTCATCCTTCAGAAGATTATCTGGAGGTGTGTCATTAAAGATGGAGTTTAAAGTGATTTTTGAACATGAATTTTGAATCAGAGTTTCTCTCCAGCTCAAAGAAAGAATAAAATGGAACAGAAAAGGTTACATCTAAGACCAGCAGAAAAGCAGAGGAGGAAATGGAGGCATTTGATGGAAGCTTGTTGTCCTAATTCAGGAATTGAGACTAAAGCCTGAAATGCCAATATTTCCCTTGGTATTAATATCCAAAATATGATATATTGCTATAATTTTACAGAATTTACTACTCAGTGAAGGTGGGAATATTTAATTGTCAGCAGTAAATGCCCATATTTACAGAAAATGCAAGGCAAGAAAATAATAATTATAGTTATTAGGATGAGTCAAAAATTGGGAAATGACATGGAAGTCAGTGAAGGTCAAACTTATAATATATGTTAAAAATGAGCTTAAAATGGATGGGCAAGATCTTCCAAAATACTTGTGCAAAAAGGGTTAGAAGACCAATGACAGTATTCTAAGAAAAATAGCCATAATTTCAAAAGAGAAATAAGAGGTTTTGGAAAAACTATAGATTTTTCTACCCTTTATTAATGCAAAAGATAAAAGAAATTAAATGGATCCTAAAGAACTGCCTTTGTCTGCATTAGAAAATGCCTGTATTTTGTCCACTTTCTCTTTGCAAAAGTGAGTGTATTTAAAAATCTAATGGCAAAATTCAGAAACCTTTATGGTCTAATTTTGTGAAGCTGTTAAAATTTTCCTCATGGAAGGCAAATATATTTCTTCCTCCTGACAGGAAACAATGGTGACCATAATAATGCTCATGGAAGACACTCATCAATCAATGTAGTGCATATGAGGCTGTTATTTAACATTAAAGATTGGAGCAAAAGGAATTGCAGACTGGTTGGATACCCAGGAATTCTATTGGCATAAATAAATTCTTTTCTGAAAACTAGAAATAATGTGGGAGGAAGGTAGGAACTGATTTCGTAGCATTTTCTTAATGTGTACACACTCAGACATGATGTTTTCACATCCAGACATCATGTATCGCACAAAGAAATTTGCTTATGTGAAAACAAAGGGAATTTCTCTGGGTGGGAGTACAAGCCATTATTTGTATATTGTTTTTTAACATAAACCAAATTTACCTCCATCCCATCATGGGCTGGAGAGCCATGGAAGGTTTGAATGTGCAGGGGTTGTGGACTAAGCCTGAGCCAAATTTTGAGACAATCACTGCCAGCAGATGAGGAGCATCTTGAAAGGACATGGAAGGAAAACCACAAGCATGGACGTGTGTAGGGAGAAGAACAGTCCCAGCAGAACAAGAAAGCAGCACCACTCGTGGTCTCTGATCTCTGAAGAGAAACTGATTCCTTATTTCAAGACACATGGACAGCCATGCCCAACCATGACAGGAGCCCCCAGGAATTTCTGCAGCTCTGTTATTAAAATCCCCAGAATTACCATTGAGCTACAATTGCCTCAGGATTTAACACCAAAACCAAGGTGTTCACCTACTTGTCCCTCCCACTGGAAGAAAAGAGGGCCGAGAACATGGCAATGATGAAGTCCCAGGCAATGGAAAGGGGACCTGTGCATTGTGCAGTGTTTGTTACATCAGCCCAACATCCCCTCAGCCCTGCTCTAAAGGGACATCATCAACAAATTCAGGATCTATCTCATTTCCCTCACATCCCCTCGATGCCTCAAAGATTCCCAAGGGTTGAATCCCAAGTCATGTTCAGGGAAATGAGCAAACACAAAGGACTGAGAATGCATTCCCAATGTGTGTTCCTTGTCGTTCTTAGGTCAATTTTGTTTCAGTTGCCTTTTTTTGGGAATAAAAACAAAGGACATTAAGAAGACATACATTGTAACATACCCAAATTGCTCTGGGTCACATTTTTTCCCAACACTCCGGAGGAGAAAATTTTCTCATATTAACTCTTGGGTTTATAATGCTGTCTTGTCTCCATTAATTTTCACAAGGTGAGCAGGGTAGGTAGGCAGACAAATCATTCTCACGCCAAGGAACTGGAAATTCTTGGCTCAGGCACCAATAATCTGTCATCTGTCACACTCACTGTTCATTTCCCAGCCACACTGAGCAGGATCTAAGCCACTTCTTTCACCTACACCATGACTGAAAAGTTCACCCCAATGTCCAGAAGCTCATTTTTTTAACAGTGGAATATTCCTTTCCACAAGAAGAGCATTTGGATGATGGTTTCAGAACTGATCAGTGCCCCAAGGCCCTTGCACCTTGTTTGCATCCCTGTTCATAAATGTAGAAGGTTTTTTCTCCAGCCCACCCAAAAATTAAGGAGAAGGTCATCTTTCTTCCCAGTGCTCTGTGTCTAAAACATACTTGGAATTAATGTGGCAGTGAAAATACCCAAGATCCTGAGAGCAGCTGGTCCAGCCTCCTCTCCATGCTCAGGTTTGCTAGCTCAGTTCTGCCACACAGAGGCAGCCTTTGTCCCCACTTCAGGAGGTACCAAGGGACAGAACAGGAGCACAGGTCTTGGACAGCAAAGGATGTTTCTTCTCCCGTGAAGCACAGCCCACACAAGCCCTCCCTTGTTCAGAAACTCGGCTGTAGTGGCTACAACCTGTTACCATCCTTTTTTCTGGAAGATCAGAGAGACACAGAGCAATGCTGTGGTGTGTTGGATACTTGCTTAGCTCAGTCCCTTGTCTCTGTGTCATTGCAGGAAACACCTGGCAGAAGAGACCAGGAGAAATATGAGAAAATGTTTGGAGATTTGCTCCATCTGTACTAAATGTACAATTCATGTTGAGCACAAGATGCTTGTTAGAGGTTCTGTGCCTAGATGGTACAGTCCTTATACTACAGAAAAGAGAATATTCATTCCATAACTTCCACAGATTAAATTAATAGTAATAGCAAATATAGGCACTTTTGCCTGAATACCTTTTACCTTCTCCTTTTCAATTAAAAAAAAAAAAAAACCTAAACAAAACTACAAAACTAATCACCAGACTTTCTGACTCTCACATCCTTTGAAAATGACAAGGTGTGTATTTGGAAACTTCTGTTGTCTCCAATCCTATTTCCACTGGCTGCTGTTTTACTCCAGCAGAGGAAATGCAAGACACCACCCAGACTGTCCCATCCTTTCCATGCTCTCAGACCACAGCAGAGGAGCTCTCATCACACAAATTTGCTGCAGCACCTCAAATGCTGCATCTGCTCCTGAAATCATCTAAGGAATTAGAAAGATGATTCTTCTGCTCATGCACAAATCCCCAGCAGACACAATGCCCAGCAGTGCCTTTCAGGGGTGGGGGAGTGGATGCAAAATCAACCTATTGGAGCCTCAAATCAGCAGCAGAATAATCCTTTAGCCACATATCGACATTAAAGGTGATGCGGAACTCTCCCACCCTTCCTTGCAAGGACAAACAGCAGCTTTATGCTTCCTAAAGGTGACCCTTCTCATGGCAGCCTGAGTTGAAAATTGCCAGTAAGAAAATGAAAATGACTGGAGTTTTGGGGAAGCACTTCTGTTGTAATTAAAACATCTCAATAGCTGCTGTGAAATATTTCAGTATTTTGACCCAAGCCACAAATGTCACTATTTTTATAATCTCTGGATAAAAAATAAGACTGTGGTAACTGAAGACTGTGTCTCACAAAAGGTGTGTCTGGCTTTTTTTAGTTCCCAAAGCTACTTTAATGTGTAGTGTGGGACAGAGAAAATAAAGAAATACATTTGCTTCTGCTTTGAAAACAGAAGCCTTAAGGTCTTTGAAATTCTACTGGAAATACAGTGGTAAGGAAAACACCCTTGTTTGCTTAGATATAAACAAAAATGTGTTTGTATATGTGTATATCATTTCATACATATTTCAAATGGCACGTGTGTGTATAAATATAGATATGGATTATATAGATACAGCACAGGTTCCCTCTTTCTGCAATATCCTCCTTGTCAAGCACTTTGTCACAAACCAGCAGCTCAGTAAGATTTATTTGCAGTTTTATCAGAGGCCTCAAAACATCTTTTGTGCTCTTTTTCAAAGAAGCCAAAAGTCAAGGCAGTGAATAAGAGAAAATTATGTTAAACCTCTACATTAAAACCCAAACTTCCAGGCTGGATGTGAGCCTGACCAGGCTTTCTGTGAAGGGAAAACACACAATCACCAGATCCTCTCGATAAAATTGCTCCAATGGTTCTGGACAAGAGGTCTTGCCCTCCATGCCCTTCAACAGCACAAAGGACAAGGCTGCCAGCTCAGGGACAGCATCTGGAGGATGTTGTTCCTCTTGGGCAGCTGAACTCATCCAAGAGGATCCAGGAGGGCCTGGCAGGGACAGGCTTTGCAACCCTTTGATCTCAGCCTGTCTTTGAAGCTCCTGACTGGCATTTGCAGGAGCTCTCTGAGCACAGCACACCCTCCCATGGTAAATCCCAGGCATCCAATGCAGAGCCACAAGAACCTGCTCTGGGGAAAAGAGGATCCTGGGGAGAAGAGAATCCTGCAGACAAAAAAAAATATGTCTGAGCAGGTAGATTAGAGAGTTAAAAATAATTTAAAGGAAAAGGAAGTAGCCAATTAAGAACAAATTAAGAGCTTAGGGATAACTAGAGAAGTCCATCTCGACCCAGGATGTGGTTCTTAGTTATCTGAACTGAAAACAAAAAGAACTGGCAATAAAAAGTCACTTTTACTAAGTATTTTCTCAGTATAGTTTTAATTATTATGGAATCCAGCAAGACAACTGTCTTCCTTCATGCTTCTAGCTACAAGGATAACACAATTCCATGTTTTCAACCAAAGCAGTGCTCCAGGTTGTGTTCAACCTAATAATGTAAGTACAGACACATGGCATTATCTGCCCAGGTCCTGACTGTTGCCATAAGGACTTGTGGAATCCATTGCAACATTTAGGGGAGAAAAGGATGAGATGCCCATCAAAGCACACTGAAAATCCAGCTGGGTTTGCAGTTTAAATGTCTTATCTGGAGGGCTAAAGCTTTGAAAATACTGCCAAAATTATTCACAAGTAGTTTTGCATGAAGAAAGCCAATATACTCTGAGATTGATGGTCTGATATCTAGAACTGTAATAACTGTCTGGTCCCCAAACAGCCCCACACCAGGAAAAAAGGGCCAAATGCTCATTTATTTGCAGAAAAGTGTGTGTGTGTATGCTGCTTGTTTGGGAAATAGTTATAGAATGTAAATGTTGTTATCCTATACATAAACAGGATGCAAATATCACATTCCTTTCCCATTCCTCTTCTCCTCCCTTCTCTAGTAAAGTACTGTTTGCAAAGTCAAATCAAGTCAGTTGTTTAAACTGACAATTTAAATTAAATTGACACACAATTTGAATAATTAAAGCACTGTAAAGCATAGAACACATCGCAGTCACCTGCTCAGCACTGACTCTGGCTTATCAAGCACAGAAGCCATGGCAGGGCATTCTCTTTGCCTGCAGCCAAGAAAATATCAGGATTTTAGAGCTGCACATGTTTCCACTCAACTTCTAAACACAGTTCTGCCAGATCTCAGCAGTTCACAGCATTTTTTCCCTCTCTTTTTGCTAATCAAACTGTCAAAATTAAAATACTTTATTTTATCTAAATCAGACTTCTCTTCTTGCTCCATCCTTAGCTGGAAGCTGAAGCAGTAAGTGCATCTAGATCAGTTTTTGCCTGTTCAAAAGTACGGTTTGACTTGCAGACATCAGTAACTCCATATAAAGATTAACAGGACCATGGATAGGGCTTGAGGGAAATCAGCTGCAGACACAAAGTTGCTGCACCACAAAGACTCACGATCTAATTGAATGCGACTTTCTTACAAAAGGAATTAGTGACGCTGCGTCCTGTAGCTGTGAGGGTCACTGTGATTTACCCCATTTTCACTGAAATAAAAGAAATTGGAGCAAAAATCCTGCTAAAAACAATCCTAATTATTTTTTATCAATTATGCAAGTGATGATAAAGGTGAAAAAGATCATTTAAACCACCTAAGTAAATCTCTTAAGTAAGCCCATGCCTATCCAACATCTGCTTTCTCATCCAGATGAGCCACAGCACAGCATTGCTTTTTCAGGCTGCCAAGAGCTGTGGAACTGCCTGAGAAGATGCTCCTACACTGGATATGCCAAGGATTTCTGCCTCTGTTCCCAGTGCTGTTCCCAGCCAGTGAAAGGCACACCTCATTTTCATCGGCCACGTGGCACACGAGAACTTCTGAAAGGTGCTTGAGCAGCTGAACAAGCTGAGCAAGCTTCTTCCTCCTTCTCAGTATAAAGGCCAAGTACTTGGACTATTTGAAGTGTCATCACCTACAAGTGGCACTCAGCCCTTGTGTGTCCCAAAGGGTAGGTCATGTGCTAACAGAACTGGAATTCCTGGTTTTTCCCTGGAGGGTGGCACTGTCAGATGCCACATCAGGGAAACCATCAGGTTTGAGAAGTGTAAAAAGTGGCAGCTGTGTAATTAACTTAATTTGCTCAGAAGTAACTCATGACCCGCAAGGGAGGTGCTCCCCATTCCTCACTGAGAGGTTCTCACTTACCTGTGACCCTCTGAGAGCAAGAAATCAGCCCAGTGCTTCTGAAATACTCCCTTTGAAGGCAGAAGAACAGAGGTACTTCTGGGTGCTTTCATCTTCAGTGAAAGCTCCAAGTAATTTTCTCTCTTTTATTTTTCCCCCTCTGGACCAGTGACAGGAGTGCAGTTCAGAAGATTAATCTAGTCCAAGTCTTCAAAGACAACACGAGAAGTTCAGTGAAAAATTCATAATCAAATCTGCTGATTATAGGAGAGGTCAATCCCACATGCACTTTCTGAAGAGCCAGAAAGTTTTTAAGACAGGTACTCTTTTATAAGCACAGCACTTCACTTCACTGCTTTGTCTCTAATTTAATTGCCAGTATCTCTCTTGACATGTTTGCTCTCCAGCCTGTGTCTACTTTAACAAGTCCTGCAGCCCTGGAGCAGCTTTGTTGAGCAAAATAATTAGCGTTGGAGACTCAGTGTCCACCCTGTGCACTTTTCACAAGGTTTTGTTTTGAACTATCCCATCCTATTGTGCACTGGCATTTAACATGTTTGTCAGAAGTGCATCTCGCAGTTAATTTGCACCCAAAAGGAATTCAGCTGATTTTCTCTGACATTGCTCCGTGATACAAAACACAGCATGGCAACTGTGGAGAACTGGGAGAGGCACTTTTAGAGTGCACTTCTAGCCTATAAATAATGGTTGGTTAAATTTAGGCAGATAAAACCTGTCACTTTTCAAGATGAAATTGTTTTGCCCGAGATAATTCAGATCCACATGACACAAGATTGTCCTGACAACCTTGGCATCAAAAAGGCAACTCACTGCAACAACTTTCTGCTGCCCAACAGGAGGTAAAACCTCTGGAAATAAACAGAAGACATTGGTCTTCCTCAGTTACAGTTATGGCATCAAGCTAAAAGAGAAAGCAAAGACCAACACTATGGTCACTACATCATTCCCTGATGGGAAACCTGGGATAAGGTTAAAATTCCCATTCTGTTACTGTTGAGCACCTCAGTTCTAAGAATAACAGAATGGGAATTCACATGTTTGTCCCAAAGCTTTACTGAATCATTCTCTATGCCCCACCTTTTCATCAAGAAGGTGCTAAACTCACTGAGATCTGCTCAAGGAACAGCCTATGAAGTATCTTTTCTTCTCTACAAGGTTGTCTGGTCTCAATATGAAACTTAATAAACCTAAAACTCCTTTAGCCCACCCCTCAGAACTGCTTTTTCTTGGTCACTTCAAACAGCACTATCCTCTCCTTCCAAGCATGGGTTCTCTTTCACTTCCAACCTGATTTAATTTTGTTGTGCTTTTCTGCATAACAATTCTAACACCTCCACCTTCTTTTTAATTTGCAGAGAATAAAAGCTATAACTAATCTCCCTCCTCCAAAGGCCTCCTCCCTTGCTGGGCCAAACTGTGCTTTGCTCACAGTGGTCAGAATTACAGAAATCTCTTTATTTGTTCTCCTACTACATCATCCAAACCCACCTCACCTTTCCTTTTTGCAGGATCCTTCTCATCATACCAAATACCAGCCATTTATCTCCTCCAGTGTCAATAAATAAATAAGGTAGAGTGGCAAAAATAGTTTAAATGGGAAGCTTTGTGTAGAGATAGGCAGGAATAGGATATTTTTAAAACCTCCAATCTGAACTCCTACCTTGGAGTCATCTAAGCAAAAGCAGAGGAGTTCAGTTGGAGCAGCTCAGAAGAATTGCTGGTGTCATTTTTCTCTCTGCTGTGGGAGCAGGCAGCTGCCTTCTGGTTTTACCTTGCATCTGATTTCTCTGTACCAAGGTGGTCCTAATCAAGCATCCTTCTTCTGATTATGCTTAATTAATTTGTTTAATGACTGAGTAGCAAGTGACACCTTTAATTAGCAGAAAGGGCTTTTGAAGTTCAGCTTTAACTTCTGATAGACTCCAAAATCCCCATTGCCTGGGGTGGTCCCAAGAAAACAGACCAGAAATTCTGGCTCTCCTGAAGTTGCTCCTAAACCTGTAGACTTAACTTTTTTTTCCTTCCAATTCCCACTAAAACCCCCACAATGCTAATCTCAGGGAGCTTTGTCAGCCCTATCCCACTCACAGTGACAACCAGTTATTTCCCTCATTTTCCTTGGGCTCGCCCACTCACCAGTGTCCCTTCCCTGTCTGCTTTGTATCGTCACACACACTTCCCAAGGACAAGAGTCTATTTTTAATTCTGGGCTCCTACAGCAGGATCACAATCCCTGCTGAGGGCTCACAGGTATTACAATAATCAATAGCAATAATAACAAACATGTATTTCTGGTGTGTGAGTCAACCAGTGCGTGTCCTCGCCGTGATATTTTGCATGCAAAAGGGAAAGCTCAATGGAGCACAAAAGGCATCCAGATTAAGTGTAGGAAGCAACCTAATGCTTACATGGGATCCCAAACCATAATATGTCTGACTTTGAAAAGCTTAAATTCATCCTCTAACCATCAAAGCTTGCAGCAGACCCCACACTGCCCCCGGGAACACATTGTCAATGTGCTGTTCTGACAGATGATTGTGAAGATGAGGAAATGATCCAGAAAAGTGGCATTGATTTGGAAGAGCAGAGGAATTTGCCAGTCACTGCTTGTTGCTAAGCTGCAAAATAAAAAGAAAAAAAAAAAGGGAAAAAAAGGGAAAAAAAAGGCCTCCATCAGCTCTCAGCATGTCACTCACAAATATCAATGAGACGTGGTATTTACAGTGTTTGTGGAAAGCCCAGGCAATGATTTAGGCTGCATCCTGCACTTAGAGCAATTTGGATGAGACCTTAAACACCAGCAACCTCTTTGCTTGGCTTCACAAAATTTCGTGTGTGATCTTTTCCTCTGGTGCTTTTCATCTATAGGCTGTGATCCATTTAGTAAAAATGCAGGACTGATATTTTAGAGAAAGGGAAAACTATATGGCCAAAAGAAGTCTGCAACATACACTGCAAGCAGGTGTTTTTCAGATGCTCACCTTAGAAATTCCACAACTTTCAGAGAATTAAATCTCAAGTCCCAGCCTGGAATGTGTTAACAAGAGCTGGGCAGTAAGTTGCAGCCAGAATAAACAATTTTTTTATGGCAAGTCTGTGTAAAGAACCAGCCTAAATGGTCTATTCTTTCCTCTGTGCTCTAAATATTATGCATCTGTAACAAAATCCAGCTGATGACTTTCCCCTACCCTTTCTATGTCCTTAGAAAGTCTGATGTGAGCATACACACACTCTCCACAAATTTCAACACAGAATACTTCCACTTGTTTTTTATCCAGGGGAAAGAGAGAGCTGGCTCCAAACTTTTAACCCTCTCACAATAAAATCCCTGGGTAGGAGCAGAGGAGACTTCAGAGTGAGTGATGCACAGCTCCTTTAGTCTTTTAGTGGTCATGTATTTACTCAGCTCTGCAGGCAATGCCTGAGGTCAACAAGTGATCTACTGGTATAGTAATACTAATTACACGAATAACATGAAGATTTTAATATGAATAAACTTGTAAATCCACAGGTAGAAGCTGTTGCTTTTGGCACAGACTTCATGCAAACACGGTAGTGTGTTAATATATATATTAAGTACTGTGTGTCGTGACTCATGGCTTGCAGATGCCATTTGAAGCACAAAGCTCAGGGCATTGATATAAAGACTTCCCTGCACCCCTTTTTTCTTTCCTCTTTTTCACACCTTTCACCCCTGGGCTTCGACCCTAGGTGATGAAGCAAGGCAAAGCTCTCAGTTGAGCTCTTCAATAAGAGTTGCACGAACCCACAGCCAAAGCTTTTGTTTTGCTTGAAACCAGGAAGGGAAGAGGGACTGAACTCTCCTCCCTTGCTTTTCTTGCTGCTCGGAGAGCCAGAAGTGTCCACGCTTCAAAAGAGTTAAAAGGGACGATTGTAAGAACCAGATGTTGTGATATTTTTGGATGCAATCCTGGGTCAGGCTGCAGTGCTCAGCAGCTCCTGTCCCAAGCTAATTTTTGAGGGAACATAATGCACATCACACACATGTTCTCTGTGCTGAGCCCTGTGCAGTGCAGGAAACAAGAGCTTTTCTAAAATTGATTTGACTGCTTTTGTTTCCTTTGTTTAAATCCTCATAACAAAATTCACAATGAATTACATCCTTACTGCAGAATTATACCAAAAAGCCTGCAAAGGAAATCATTTAGCTATACAGGAGGTTGATTTCTCAGTTTTGTTCAGTGATTGGTTTCATTTTTCGCAGGGATTACCACCAGCTTATTTTCCCTTGCTCACTCCGAAGTTTTAAAGATGTTTTCACGTAGGGATAGCATTCCTGCTGTTATTTTTGGTTTCCATCTTAGAGATGAGAGTGGCATAAAGGACATAATGTCTCCCTCATTTCATTCATGAGATATCACACCACGTTCACCTGTGGGATCCAGCCTATGTGGCAACCCAGAGGTCATATTTGTCACATGGACACAGATGCCCTGGGAGCAGTTTTACACCTGAATTTCCTTTCCTGCACATTGCCCCAGGACCCTAAGGGTGTGGAAGATGGGGAGTTCTCCCTAACTTTAGTAGAAGGCCAGACACATCTCTACATGTCACCTGCTTAGGAGATGTAGGTTTGGAAAAAGAGAGGAAAGAAGGAGAATCAAGGCCAAACTGGACAGGGCTTGGAGCAACCTGGTCTGGTGGAAGGTGTCCCTGCCTATGGAAAGGATTTATAACGAGATGATCTTTAAAGTCCCTTCCAGCCCAAACCATTCTATGATTCTATGAAAGAACTATTTGCTCACAAATGGAACCAGATCTTGATGGTCCAAGGCATCCTGAGCATTGCTATGTGAGATCACTCTCCTGAAGTCCTGACCTCTTAATCATGTCTTGAACAAGTCAGGAATGTACTGTTTTCTAAACAACCTGCCTTATTTATCTCCCAATTATACCTGTCAGTCCAGCAGTAAACACCCCCCTGAAATGTTCAACAGGCTGGATTTTCAGACATCAGCTACCATTGATTCTTGTCCTCCAGTGTCTCATACCTTCAGAATGAATTCTTTCTGCTTGAAGTTTCGCTGTGTCCTTTCATGTTTTTCATTTATTTTTTTTTCCCACACATGCTGTTTTAGTAAAATTCCTTTTAACACCCATCCAGTGAATGAAGGTTTGGTTTTCACATATCACATTGGAGAGCACGCACTGACCCAGCAGAGCCTGTCAAAAACACACTGAGGAGACGAGCAGAGGCTCCTGCCTGCAGATGATTAAACTAAACAGAAGTTAAACCCTTTGAAATCTAAATTATTGAGCCATTATAACACCAACTGTTGGGCAGCAATTAATGAGCCAGGGTCTAATTTGACAGTGATAGAACTGCCAAAAGTAGTGACCATGTCATTTTAGTGGTGTCCTGGGCAAAGGCAAAAAATACAGCCTGGTACAAGATTCCTCCTTTTTAGTGCATTTATTCATAAAGTGACTTGCTAACTGATTTAAGAGCAAAAGAAACAAATTTAAGATCCAGTTGGGCCATTTAAAACCCTACAGGGAGAGGCAGTTGCTGGAAGATCTAATAAACTATTTAATTTCAGGCAATTTGGTGCTTGCATTAAAGACCTAAGCATCTTTCATAGTCAGGGCAACAAGGCAGGTGTCTCCAAAGACAAATGAAAACACTGCCCCTGCCTGATTTATATAACATGACAACAACCCTGACATAACCTTACCTTGCACTCATTAAAAGATTCTTCACTTCCCCACTGTTTGTCTTTCACCCAAATGTGTGAGCTGACTCTCTCATTGGTACCAGCCCCATCACTGGTCACACTCTCTGCTACACTGAAATCAAAACCAAACTCTCACTGAAATTTCCCCTGAGATTGCAATCAATCAATCAATCAACCAATCAATCAGTCCTTTCATCACAGAAGTAATTTTTTCTTTATTCAGGGTTTAATGATCCAGTGGGTGAGTTGGACTAGAGGGAGCAGAGGATGAGCATGGAGTAGGGTTGGTGCAGTTGGAATGACTTCCCTGCCTGCTGGTCCTGAGCTGTTCTGTGAGCTCCACTGTACTGGGTGAAGAACAGAAATGCTGGTGCTTGGACAGGACTTAAGAGAGGACTTAAGAGGGCTCTAACACCCTCTGACACCTCCCCTTCATCCCAGGCTGCAGTGGCAGTGGTGTCGTGCAGGGCTCTCAGCAATTGAGGTCAAAGCTGCTGTGAATCACATCACACCAGGCAAGAGATATGAACGTGTGAAACCCCATAAAAATCCCAAAGCTGCCCTAGGGGAGGCTAAAGATCAGACTCCAAGTACATCAATCAGCACAAAGAGGGCAAAGAAAACACTTGCTCCTGAAACAGAGATTATAAATGCAGGTTTTCTACCAATGGGCTCCTGTTCAGAAACAGGAGTGATGAGCAGAACCTGCCCAATACCGGGCAAGTGGCATTAAAGGATGTGAAATCTGTATCTACGTGATAAATTAGTAACACAAAGATTCCCTAGCCCTGTGCCTCCTCTGATTTCAGGTTACCCAGTGGATTTGGCTAATAACATGTATCTTCCCAGTGCACCAGTGCCCCAAGGCAGCCTTCACAGACATGTCATATGGCTCTCAAACATGTTGTGACTGGAAAGATCTTTATTTTGGCAGGATGGACCTGGGGAGGGGAGAAGATGCTGCTGAAAAACGAAATCCAACCCGTTCTCCTGTCAATACACTAATTAACAATTGGCAAGATTATGCTAAATACCACAGATCTTTAATTTTAACAAGATGTTCTTCATTAAGCAGGCTAATCAAACACGAGCAGCACCACAACAGAAAGCACAGACAACCAAAATGACACAACCATCTTCCCCTTCTCCCTTTTCTTTGCCAAGGAGATGCCAATCTTCAGCCCCTGGGGATGCTGCATTCCCTTCTCCTTGCAGTGTGGCAGATAACGGGGAAGGAAAGGTACAGGAAAGCTGTGATAACTAAACGAGGGAACAGATTTATGCAGGTTTAGTGGGGAATTTGCTCCTTAAAAAGAGATTTGTGTGGAAAAAAAAGCACAGAAAAAAAGGTGTTACTCAGTATTTGCAAAGCCTCAAGCACAAAAATAATTTTTTACTCCATTTTTGTTATTTCAAAACAGGGAAGGAAAAGAAACAACTCGTCCCAAAACAGAGAACTTGCCCTTTAAAGTTCGGTGCAACACATCATTTAGGTTTCAAGCCCTTTCAGGTTTTTTTTAAGGTCTTTGAACATGACAAGAAAAGTAACAAAGGATTTGGTTGATACACACATTTTGATTAAAATATATTTAATGTCTTTGTAGTTTGAGTCATGAGGTTTCAGATTCAGTGCAAAGAGTTCTGTGAAACAGGTAAATTACAGCTTTTACTTGTTGGACTGAGATCTGAAGGGAAAGAAATGACCAAAGCACAAACATGTGGGGATGGTTTGCTTGTACCAGGAGACTGATCCTGCATATTCATCAACTTATTGACAATTTACATCAGAAAGAATGTTTTAAGAGGAATTTATAATTCACAATTTCATGAGGAGTTTAATGCAGCCAGGGAAAAGAAATATTACTACAATATTCCAGTGACATAATACCCAGGTGGCCTTTCTAAAGCCTTTCTAGAAAGTTATTGATGGTGCCCAGTTTGCTCATGGTTATTATCACAGGATCACAGGATCACAGAATAGCTGAGACTGGAAGGGATGTCAGGATGGCTCCACTCCAACCTCTTGCTCTAAGCAAAGTCAACCCTGAGGTCAGAACAAGTTGCTCAAGGTTTTACCCAGCTGGGCCTTGAAACCTTCCAAGGATGGAGACTGCACAGCCTCTCTGGGCAGCCTGTTTAGCTTCTAGACAGTCCTCAGGGGGAAATTGTTTCCCTTTATACTCAGCCAGAATCTTTCTTGCTTTAACTCCAGTCAGTTTTCTCTTCTCCTTCAGCCAGCACTGTTTTATTCTCATCATTAATATTTATTTCTGCATCTTCACGCATTTCACTGAGAATTTCTGGTGTCAAAAGGACACGAATGATCAAGCCAGAGCTGCACTGAAGTTCAAGCCATGTCTGCACCAAGTGGAAAAAAATAAATAATAAGCCAGGACTCTTCAAAACTCAATCATAAGTCAGAGCAAACTTTATGCTGAATCTCAGCTTCGAACTTCAAGTGAGGAAAGAAAGCCTGGATCCTGTCCCTGAAGTTATCAAGAAGTGTGACTGAGATGTGTGAAGGACCCAGCTGTGAAGGGTGGCAATAACAGGGGAAATGCAGCATATAAGTTAGAAAGCCAAATAATTCTGGAGCTCCCCATGGAGCTTGCAGAGTTCAATTCACTCTTATGTTGCCAGGTTTGGTAGTTGAGACACTTAAATTAAAGCAAGCAGAGACACAGCTTTGCCTCTTCTGTTTGTAAAATTCAACATATACAAGCTTTACTGGCTGCCTAAGGGGATTTATCTCCTCTCCTGCATGGAATTGTGGATGTGTATTGGACACACTTCCTACATCAGATCTCTACTCCCTAAACTCTACTATATGGTGGCTGATTTTAATATCTAAGCACAATTTTGCCAAGACTATAGAGGAGAAAGCAGAAAAATGCCAATAATTTACTCTCTGGTCTGTAGGCACCAGCCCAACTACTTTTCATGCCTAAAAACTATAAAATGACAAACTATTAGTAGAGATGCAAACATGGAGTCCCATCTGGTGTCTTTGTGAAGAGGATATCATATCCAGGGAGGAACAGACAAACAGCTGAGGATAACTGAGATTGCAAGTTCACAGCATGCTTCAACCAGTGCTTTAGGTCACCCAGCCCTGTCCTGGGGGTCATTACACCTCCCTGCTTCCCAGGACCTTTGTGGTGCTTCATCTCGGAGTGACCTCCATGGGACTTCATGGCCATGGAGCTCTCTAATGCTTCCAAACATCTGGCAAGAAGCTCCTTATCTTTATGCAGGACTTTGAAGTCTTTTTCCATGAAGTGAGGCAGAAATGCCCAGCACTGAACCAGGCAGAAGCTTCTCCCAGTGAATATTTCATTAAGAAGGTTTTACCGAGCTCAGCTGGAGGAGAATGAGCAAAGAATAATCCTTAATTTATGAATTTTTGCTCAGAGCGACGCAGCTCCCTGTTCAAAGCCAGCTTTTTATATTGTGCTTTGAAATCCATGGCTTCAGAATGTGGTGGCAATTTTAGTTGCTGTTCTACACAAGTATCCCTTCAATAATCTATCAAGACATTTGCACATGGAGAATGAATGACAGGCTTTCAAAGAAGGAACAGGGAGCTTTAAAAAGCCTTGATTACAGCGTGCTCAGCACCAGCTTGGTTCTCCTTGCTTTGTCTCTGTCCCATTCCACCACAAGTGAGCAGCATCCATTAGGAATGCATCTCTTTGGAGATAATCCCTCTGTGTCTGTGTCCTCCATTTGATTAGCCATCTGGAAAATGACAGTTTCCTGACAGCTTTAAAACATTTTCCTTTAAGCTCCAGCATTTTTCACATGCAGAGAGCACGTTTGACATGGTGAAGGCTTTGGCAGAGGGTTTGGTAGCATGTGGCAAAAAACATATGTACAGTGATTAGGAAACCCCAACAAATCAAAACACAAAACCCCACAAAAGACCCTCCAAAACAAATAAAGAACTCCCAACAAACACCAAACCCACACAAGGGATGATTTGCAGTTACATGAAAGTTGTGAACCCAATTAGTTCTACTTTGATTTCATCTGATTGCAAGCTCCCTTCAAGCCATGTGAGAGAACTGAAGCACTAGAATTAAGATGAAATGAGGGGGGAAAGCATCGGAATTAGTCCTATGGAAATTTGTATAAATAGTCATTTCTGGGGCAGAGGGAGCTGAGAGAGAAGGAGTTTGTTTCTGTCATCTATCAGTCAAGACTTGTGGAGGTTTTAGTTAATGCTGTGATTTATCCAAGTCTTAGCTACAGATATTTGCTTACACGATAACAATTTTAGCCAAAGCAGAAAAGACTCTTTAAAGTGAGGAGGGAATGAAATTGTATATTATGGCTTGGTGTAGGAAGCAGTGACACCTCAGTGTTGTTTTTCTCTTGGAAAGTGACAGGAACATGATATTTTGGATAATCTAAGGGAAAGAAATTTAGAGTGAGTTTGTCTTTGAGCAAAAAATTAATTTGGTTTCACAAAAAGATAAGATGAAAATTGACCAATGGAAAAAAAAACCCAACATCCTGGAATACTTAATGATATCAAGCTATGATATAAGCAGAGTTATTGAATTATTTTCTATTTAATAGACAGTGTAGCTCATATACAAGGTGTAAAAAACTGTACTTAAAACAAGTGACATCTCTCTGAAGTCCAACAGTTTTCATATTTTCATACTTTTTAAAAAAATTACAGATTTCAAAATTATTTTTACCCTGATTAAAAAGAAAAAAAAAAAAGAAAGAAAAAAGTCCTGTCTAATTGAAAAGCAAAGCAGTTGAGTTTGCTTTAATTTCCTCTCTCCTAAAGAACCAGCTGATAGCAAGGCAAGCACTGCTGATCCCCTTTAAGCCACGGCAAAGGAGAAAGAAGGAAAGGAAGAGAGAGATAGGAATGTTCTTTACCCTTTTTCTTTAGTAGAAGGACAATTTGATGACGAGGATTCTAACTTAGGCTTCAGCTGAATGCCTGGAGTTGCATAGGATGTGTCTAAAATTAGGTGCTTATGTCCAAATGAGGAAAAAAGACACAGCAGATGGAAAGTGAAACGGGTGGATGTTTTGGCAAGACGTTTGTGTTGTGCTTCATGGGAGAAGCATATTTTAAGGGGGGGACAAAAGTGTCCCCACAGAGAATTTCAGGCATGTGGAAGAGACTATGTGTGAGACTGCACAGAGCCACAGATGAGATGGGAGGCAGACACAGCAAGGACCACACGGTGCTTGCGTGGAGAGCACCCTCCTTTTGAGAATATAATGCAGCAGATCAGTGATTATGAGCTTCCACAAGCAAAAACAAGGCATGCTAACATGGTTTCTTCTTTATTTTGTCACTGTTTACAAAGACAGAACTAATTGACTAATTTTCAATCTCTGACTATGCTTGCATTGCTGGTAAAAGCATTAAAATTCTGAGATGTTATATAAGAACCAGATTTTGTTAGAAGGGGTCTGATGGTCAATACCTGGAAGTGTGCTAAAATGTATAATATTATTACTTTTAGGAACTAAAACACCAACAAAATAAGCCCACCTAGAACTGTAGAATCATAAAATCTCACAGAATAGTTTGGGCTGGAAGGGACCTTAAAGATCATCCCGTTCCAACCCTCTGCCATGGGCAGGGACACCTTCCACCAGCCCAGGTTGCTCCAAGCACTGTCCAACCTGGCCTTGGACACTTCCAGGGATCCAGGGGCAGCCACAGCTTCTCTGGGTACCTGTGCCAGGCCCTGCCCACCCTCACAGCCAAGAATTTCTTCCTGATATCTAATGTAAACCTGCCCTCTGCCTGTTTAAAACAACTGACCCTTTTCCTGTCACTGTCTGCCCTCCTAAAAGGTCCTTTCCCTCCTTTTTAAAAGCTCCTTTAAGGTACTGGGAACATCCCTGGAAACATTCAAGGTCAGGTTGGATGAGGCTCTGAGTAACCTGGTCTAGCTGAAGATGTCCTTGCTCACTGAAGAGGGGATTGGATGACTTTTGAAGGTCCCAAACCACTTTGTTATTCTGTGAAGACTCATTTTGAACATGCCTTTGGTCCAGCACAGGTAAAACTGTGCTGTCTTGGATCCCCTGTGTTAGCTCTGGGTGTACATCACACACAGGCAGCAAGAACCATCAGGGAACAAGAATTCTGGAGTGGCACCTCCCAGTGAGTGGTGCAACCTCCACAGGTAAACACTTTGATGTACCAGCCATGACTGATGCAGAAAAGAAAGAGCTTTTTCAGTTTTAAGGCATATTTTAGACTTGGAGAAGGTGGGCTCAAATCTTGCAATGTATTACATTCATATGGGTTTATATCTCAGCTCAGATGAATGTTTTTATTAAAGTGCTGCCCTAAAATGCTTAGACACATACCCATGATTTTGGTTTAGCTTGTGCACTAAAACACTGACTTGGTGCCTTGGGTACTGCCTTGATTCTACCCTCCTAAATCAAGGTGAAGAGCTCACATCTCTCACTTCCCAGTACAGCTCCAGCATGTTTTCAGGGCAATATGTTGGCTCATGGTGCCTGCCCAGCTCACAACCTCTCCTGTCAAACTCTAAGCCTGGCTTTAAGACATTTCTCTAACAAAAAAAAGAAAAATCCTCATTTCCTCACCATTTTGGAGACTCAAAGCAGCCACATACGCAGAAATGTATGGAAATGTCTAAATTTATTCACACACAGTCAGTTTGGATTTTTGACCAAAAATAGCATAGTCACAGCTTAGTTCACAGTGTTTTAGCACAGAATTTTTATGTAGGCCCAGTCTGAGATACACAGAGAGGCATGGTGTAGCATCAATAACACCAGTCAGCAGATGATGGCTGGGCAAGACAGGCACTTGGTTGCTTGAAAAAAAAAGAAAAAAAGGTTTATTCAAAACATATTGCAAAGGGAAGGGAAAGGGAAAGGGAAAGGGAAAGGGAAAGGGAAAGGGAAAGGGAAAGGGAAAGGGAAAGGGAAAGGGA
>JAWWEW010000078.1:2910517-2924548 GCA_035583185.1 Anabacerthia variegaticeps
AAGGGAAGGGAAGGGAAGGGAAGGGAAGGGAAGGGAAAAAAATAATTAAAGAGGGAAAAGGAAAAGAACCTTTTATTTGACAGCCTAAATATATATAGTAGTTTGAAAATTTTAAATTCACTTGGCAACTCAATTATTGCTCTGTTAAAAGCAAAAAGGAGGGGTATCTCAAGCTGCTATTGTGGGCCAGAGCTTTTACATGGCACTAAGAGATTCCATGTTCTTCCTATTTATTTCAGTTGAATTCCCTTTATACTTTTATACCACCGTGGAAAACTCACTCAGGCACTTAATCTAAAGAACTGTATTTTTTCCGAGACAAATCCCTGCCACATAAGAAGATGTAACAGCCCATTCCTTTGTGCTCATCAGTAATATCAGCTGCTCCTTTTCTCCCAGAAAAGGAGGATGGGAAAGAATAGCAGTGCTAGGAAATCAGGGAATTTGTATTTTAGCAGAAATAGCAAAAGGCATTTCTAACCCCCTGAAGCAATGGGCATTGAGGCCATGAATTAGAGGCTGCTTCCTAATTACCAAATACGTGATGTTCCCTTCCTATCCAACCCTGTGCCAGCTGTGAAGTGGAACAGCATGCTTTTTCTCTACTGGAATATATATTTTGAGGATAAAAAAAAAGGTGTTGGGTGTTTGGATATTTCAGACTGCATGGCCCCAAGCCATGATTAAAAACACCCAGCAGAATTCTACAGGTATGTATTTCTAAAGAAGGGCGCTGAAAGGAGTTTAGCACCTCTTCTCTTCCATTACCTTGACATGGAGAAGCACAGAAATGAAATAAAATGCGAAGGAGGTTGTGAAATTTCCCTCCCCAGTCAGAACAGAGCCTGGGGCTAAAACTTATTCAGAGTTCCTGCCCACCAAGATGCCTCACTGTTTGTCTGTGTGGCTTCAGCAAGGGAATTTTACTGCTGGTGACTGTGGTGCAATATGTCCCCTTGCTGAGGCAGTTCTTCCAGAGCTCCTCCACATCTTGGCATCATCCCCACCTCACAGACCAATTACATCACACGGTGTTGCTGTATTCTGACTCCCAGCTGAGGGCCAGGGAGGTCAGAACATCTGAGGCAACACCCACATCCAGCACAGCAGAGCAGCTCCAACATCTTCTGTCCATATCGTCCAAAGCATCACTGAGTGCACAGGGAGGTGGGACCTGGTTACTCTGGGTTGGAGGGATTCAAATTGTACATCACTGATTATTAACTAGTTAAAATAACCTATTTAACTTCCAAGCAGTGCTGTAAGTGGTGAAAAGCCACTAGAGGCTGAGCAGACACCCAGCTGAGACAGCTGTTCACAGGATGCTTGTTACAGTGCACACACCTGCAGAAGGACTGCGGTTCACATGCAGGTCTTACACCTACACTGGGAATTAATCTGGGTTTCAGGTGCAGATTTTTGCTTCATATTGATCAGTGGGATGAGGAATCTCCTTCATTTCAATTCTGGGGAAGTGCTGCCTCAGAAAGAAGCCTCCCCTTCCAGCAATAACCCCTTCAAACATGGCAGGTACACGCAGGATGAGGTGGAGCTTAGACAATGTTTAACAGAAAAGCCAAATTACTGGTGAGGCATCAAAGCAGAACTTTCCTTTGCTAAAATCAACTGTGACAAATGCTTTAAAATCGTTCCTTTCATGCAGATGCAGGGAGAGCCTGACAACAGCCCAGCCATAAAGAGCAGAGAAGTCCCAGCAGACCTTCAATTCCACGCTCAGCCAAAGGGTACAGATTTTCTGTTCTCCACGTGGCTGGGATTCTGCTCTGACAAACACCATGGATGTTTTCAGCCAAGCTGAGTAGTTGCTCCTGGATTCCCAGGGGTCTTCCCCGCTCAGGTTGGCTCTACTTGCTGGGTTCAGCTCAGCAGTTTCTACAGGCAAAGGATGGTGAGGTGAGGGAATGAACACTTTGTCTTTGTTGGAGTGGTTGCTGTTTTACTTTCCAATCATTTTTTTCTACTCCTTGTCCTTTCTAAATCTTCTCATAGCTTTGTCAAGGATTGAATTTCAATCTTCTCTCAAATAAATATTGTAACCTGCCATCTCTATTTGGCTGCCCATGAACTCCCAGACCAGGGGAGTTGCTCAAAATGTTCTTTTCCCCATTGAAACCCATCCTCTGTGACTCCATGACTCCTTTTCCAGCCCATTTTATTCATCAATTAAAAAGACTTAGAGAACTTTATTTCCCTTCTTTCTTTGAACTTTATCAGAGGAAAGAAGAAATGTGGCGGCAGGTCTTGTTCTGATGTCATTTCCTTCCCTGTCAACTTAGACATTCCTGTGTAGTGTTCACATTGCCTTGAGGACTCAGCCCACTCAGGACCTCATTTTCATAAGCATATTATTCACCTCGAGAGAGAGAAGATGGAGAAATGTGCTCCTAACCCTCTTTTCCAAGTTGGTAAATGCTGCCTAACCCACTTAGCATTTTGGTTGCACTTTAATTGAAGGTTTCTTATCTGGTAAGTTTTTAAAAGGGAAATAAAGGGCAGACACAGAGGGTACTGGGGAGACAAAAAAATTCAGGAAGTTGCAAGGGATTCACTTTTGCTAAGTGTTCTTTCACAGAATCATAGAATCCCAGAATGGTTTGGGTTGGAAGGGACATTTAAGATCATCTATTTCCATCCCCCTGCCATGGGCAGGGACGTCTCCCACTTGCCCAGGTTGCTCCAAGCCCCGTCCAGTCTGGCCTTGGACACTTCCAGAGATGGGGCAGCCACAGCTTCTCTGGGCAACCTGTGCCAGGGCCTGCCCATCTACAAATAAAAGAATTCCTTCCTAATATCTGATCTAAACCTGCTCTCTTTCACTTTGCTTTGTTTTCTATTTTATTGCTCAGGATTCATTTAGTTTTTGACCAACTTTTCAACGACCAGATTTAGTTCCTTCACTGAGGGAGCTTTTCCACAAAAACCGAGTCCTTTCCCAAGTGCTCACCCAAAGGTTTGATTCACCCAGTTCAGCTCGTTCTCACTCCCTTAACAAATGTTTTAATGAGGCAGTGGCAGGAAAAACTGCTTATATAACAAATTGTATAATGGATCTTATCATTGCTTCAGAAAAGTTAGGTTGCAGCAGCCATCTGGGAAATAAAAGCCTGAATCATCTGCCGTACATACACGCACATACATACATACATATATATATATATATATCTATAAAATATATGCATTTGCACATTTGGCTCTTACATGAATCACACACAAAGCTCCACTAAAATGCAATGCCAGCTGAAATCCTTTCCCAAAGTGGTTATTTCTGAATGGAAGTCATCCCCTTCAATGAATGATGCATTTGAGCCATTATAGATATGCAAAGACATCTTGTTTCCACTGCAGAAAATCTTTCAGCACTCAACAAAGCTTTAATTACTCATCTCCTGTGCTGCTTCAGCAAATGACTCAGAGTAGGTGTCATCAGGACCAGTGAAATGGAAAATGAGGGGAAAAGTGGTACTTTGATGAAGGGACAGCTTCGTGCCATTCTCCACTCTCTGTGGGAAGGGCTAGTGATGTCATTCTGCTTAGGAGGGCAGGACACATTGCACCAAGAGGTGACAATTATAAATTCTGTCACTGCCACCACAAAATACAGGAGTTCATAAGACTTTGAGAGAAATACTTGTCTCCCAAAAGAAAAACAAGGTGTAAAGGAGCACTCAAACAGAGAAGCCTTGGCTTAATCATGACAAGACTGCAGCCAACGAGGCTCCTTTTGGAATAAAGTTATATCTGATTGCCCATCAAAACACATTTTATGTGACCCAAGCATAGGTACACACTTATATTTCTTTCAAATTAGTCAAAAAACTCTCCCATGATTTAGTATTTATAGCAACTACAGTCTGACAAACAGAATGGTATCTGCTGAAGGGCACAAATGGTATTTGATTTGACCTCCAGATTGTCAGGAAGTTTTGCCCCATCATTTCCCTTGTTCTGTTTTTGGAACAACTTTGAAGTGAGTCTGCACAAGTGGAAATTTTTTGCTTTGGGAGGTTGTGGCTGTTTTGATTTGCTGCTGAGATGGCTCTCAACAGACCTCTTGTCAGATGGAACCATGGTGTAAGGGTGCAAATGGCATGATATCATTTGTATTACAAACCTTACACATGTAGTATAAAATTGAACACATTTGAGTGGTTTAATATAAAATAACTATACTGTGTGAGTAGAAAATAGAATATTAGTAATAATATAAAAACAACAAATGCTGTGAATTACAGAACACCTGGTTTTGCCAATAAAAGTAGGAGCGGTGATTAATCAGTATGTCTACTGAGAGGAAATAAAGCATTTCTCCACAATTAATGCAGAAATGTTGATAAAAGAGGTGAGAGGAAGCCCTTCCTCCTACAATGCTTTTCCAGGAAATGTGGGTATCTGTGTAAAACTGTGGATCAACACTTTAGATCTTTCTCCAGTTACAACTTTTATCAAAGAGACATGAACGGGATCAAAACATTTGTTTGCAAGACCCTTTCCCAGGAAAACTGTCCCATTTTTCCTAACTGATCCATTCCCATTTTATGGAAACCCTTTAGGCTCTGTTCATTATGGTTTTTTACATACCAACACCTTGGGCCAAACAACTATTAAAGAGACTGTCAGAGAAATTGCTGAATAAAAGAGGACATTATTTGGCTAAATAATTATATAAAAGTAGAGAACTAAAAATAAGAATAAACAATTTTTTCTCCCCGTGGATGATATTCCTAATGGGATCCTTCTGAGTGCTATGCTTTAACTCAGGATGGGCAAAATATCTGGAACTGATTTAGAAAGGAAAAGGGTGAATGGTGACGTGACATTTTGCTGGTGAGTGTTTTGATTGAGTAAAGAAAATGTTACTGCTGTGGGGGATTACAGAAGGGTATTTTGATACCAGTTGAGTTCTGACTGAGTAGGAGATGACCAAAAAAACCCAACAAAACAATAGCACAAATAACAACTTGAGAATTCTTAGGAAAATGATAGGGAGCTGAAAGTATCAGCGTGGTGCAGCATAAATCCATGGACCTTTTGGTGTCAAATTCTGACTGTGCACCTCCAAAATACACAGGGAAAGACAAGGGAAGGATATTCAGAGATGTTGAACTGTGTTTGTGTAAAGATACTTTAGTCCAGAAAATAAAACAGCTGATGAGGGGTGAGCTAAAAGTACATGAAGCCATGAGAAGCCTGTAGAGGTGGCTTGAGGCAGTAACTGAAGAGAGAGGAAATATCTTCAAAATACATTCAAAAAAGCCACAACCAAACAGAAAACCAAACCAACCAACCAAAAAACCCAACCCAAGCAAAACAAAACCCAACCAAACAAAACAAAACCCAACCAAACCAAACCAAACCAACCAACCAAAACAAAAACCAACATTCAAAAAAAAAAAAAACCCAAACCAAACTAAACAAAAGCCCAACCCAAGCAAACAAACAAAACCAACAAAAAACCAAACAAAACCACTGAAATCCCTCAGAAAGCCCCATCACAAATCAAAGGAAGGCAATTCTTCCTGCAAAATATGCTAGTTATGGAGCTCCTCACCAAAGGCTATTTCAGGGGCTAAATATTTTCCTGGCTCCAAGGGCAAACAGTGAAGTTCACTCTTTTTTTTTTAACATATGAAAGTGATGGCATGTTAAGAGAACAGACTGAAAACTATTGTCACTGAGCTTCATAATGATTCATGGGTTATGAAAAGCAAGAATACAGGATAGCATCATAATAAGGAAATACTTCATTAACTTTGCAGAGAATGAAAATTATTTACAGTTGCTTCCTCGGACCAGATAGAATGTGCAATATTATGTATTTCTATTTCAGTGCATAATTCTGTGAACAAAATTAAAGTTTTAATCAATGCATGATTCTTAAATAACTTGTTGTTTCCTTCAGCACCGATAAGGAAAAATGCACAAGGGATTTTATCACTACAGTTTCATAAAAAATATTACATATGTCAGCTTGTACTTAACTGTAACCTACTTACAAGGAAAAGAACCTAACACTCAAAATATCTTTCCCAAACATTGCTATCTTTTGCATTTTTGGCAACATTCCCAGCAAGAAATAGAGGATTGGAAGAACCTGAATATAATATCTGAAAATGATTGCCTGGAGTTCTACCAATTTTTCTCTCATTAGTAATATACTCAGTTGCTTTAGCCAACGAGAAAAAAAATCAAAATCTGGTGTCAGAAAGATTCTGAAAAAATACTGGGCAATGCTAAATGAGTGGTTGCTGCCATAGGTGGAGAAGGCAGAAGTCTCACAGGGTTTGTTTTTCCTTTACGACCAGTTGTTGATGCAATGTGGTCCATCAATACTGAAATTAGAGTCGTGCCTGATCAAACCGATCACATGTGATTCAAATATTGAGCATTTTGCATTGAAAACAGAAGTGCCTTCTGTTCTGGACAGGAAGAAAAAGAAGAAACAGGCTGAGAGAGCTGGGAATATTCAGCCCAAAGAAGAAGAGGCTCCAGGGAGACCTGAGAGCCCTTCCAGGGCCCAAAGGGGCTCCAGGAGAGCTGGAGAGGGACTGGGGACAAGGACATGGGGTGATGGGGCAAAAGGGAATGGCTTTAAACTGAAGAAGGGTAGGTTTAGATTAGATATAAGAAAGAAAATCTTCCCTGTGAGGGTGGGCAGGGCCTGGCACAGGGTGCCCAGAGAAGCTGTGGCTGCCCCTGGATCCCTGGAAGTGTCCAAGGCCAGGTTGGACAGGGCTTGGAGCAACCTGGGCTGGTGGAAGGTGTCCCTGCCCATGGCAGGGGGTTGGAATGAGATGGTCTTTATGGTACCTTCCAATCCAAACCATTCTAGGATTCTATGAAGAAACACCTCCTCACAAGCTACATCCTGTTTTTTTCTGTGCCCTACTTCATTAGAACATATGTGGTTTCTATATTATTTAGTATTTGCAAGAGGCATCCAAAAAATCCTGTCCCTGGACTTACTTTAACCACTTGCAGTTTAAGGGGGAAAGTGTGCAGGCAAAATCTTTTGAAGTTCTTTGAAAATATATCATGATACAGACTAAGAGATTCCAGTTTGGATCAGCAGAAACAAAACTGAACAGAGCCACTTATTTTCTCCTGGTACAGAAACAGAGGAAGGGAAGGGGAGAGGTCAGTACAGTTTTTCCCACACACACGAAGTAATTTGAATTCTAACTTTTTTCGGTTTGGTTTTCTACTCTTTCAGTCCTTTAAATGGCAATGTCAGAAACATAATCACTGGGGCATATGACATGGAGGAAAGATTAACTTACATCTAGGCAAGAGTCCAGCTCCCCAGCAGCATTCTGCCAATTATGGGCACTTTATATTAAAGGATTTTCTTCTTCTCCTCAGTGGACTTGAGACACTTTTGAGTCCCACTTAATAGTCATTCAGGCTGCATTTCATCCAGACACATACACAGCACATGCAGGAAAGAAAAATATCACAGTGGGTTTGAAGCGACTTCTACCCAAATTTGTTTGTGTTATAAAGGCTTTTTCCACTCCATTCCTTTGACCATTGCTGAAAGCTCAGATGAAGAAGTCCTTGGGCAGCAGGTTCCCAACCTCTAACATCAAAGCCACCTCCACACCATGTAGCAGGATGTCCTACACATGTTCCAGCAGTCATCAGGCCATGGAACACTTTTACATGTCAGGAAAAACCAAAAAAAAAAATTGTCCAAGGTGGTTATGGTGTATCATGGGCTGTTGGCAAAGCTGTGGGACTTATTGGTAGGGTTTAGCAAGTTGTTTGCCTTCAACATGTCACCATCACGGGCTAATACTGGAAAGAGAGGAGCACTAATTGTTTAAATCACCAGCAGCCCTATTTATTTATTTTCGATGGTGGGAGTCCAAGGCTTTCAGCGTTGCCATGACGACTGAACCCTTTGATCAGTGATTATGGGTGCACCGTTTTGGCATCAGGCATGAACTTTGATTGCTATGGCAACGTCACAGACAGAACTCCAGTTTCATTCAGCTCAGACTTTGCCCTCGAGGAGCCTCTTTGCTTGCTGCCTGTGAGGAAGCTGAGAACTGTGTCAGCTGCATGGGAGGGAAGCTGTGAGGAGCAACACAGAGTGGGCTTTCCCAGCTGAAAGAATACTTCCCATCAAGAACCATTCACTCAGTGCTCTCATTACCCTCAGGAGCTGAGCTTCTTGGCGGAGAGAAATGGAGGTAGCTCCATTAAGGGCAGTAAAGTGTCTGGAATCCAAATCGAGCACAAGGGAAAAGCTACATTTCCCTGGTTGAATATGCATTGCTAGAGGTGAAGAATCACTAATTTTCTAGTGTGGCATTCAAACAGTGAAAGACAATGTATAGCAAATGGTAGGGATGGCAGAGAAGATCAGAGGAAGAGAGGAAGGTTTAAAAACAAAAACCAAATAAACAAAGAAAACCCTGGGAAGACACGTTTATCAGGCTCAGCTTAACTTTTTGCAATCCATCTCAACTTGGAGATAAAAAAGAAATTCATCCTTCTTTATAGAGATATGGCATCAGAAAATTCACACAGGTTTCTCCAGGTGCAATGGCAGGAAATTCATCTGAACTGTGAGAATAGTGGAGAAACTCTGAGAGTCTGTTAGTTCTTAAAGGCTCTGTAGAAGTGATGTTGGTTGTGATTGACACAGAACAAGCAAAAGCAAACATTGCTTCATAAACTTCTCTTTAAACTGTTCCTGTTCACCAAAGGATTCTCCAGAGGCTAAACACTTTCATGTACAGAAAGCTCAGAAGAAATTTAGGGTGGCAAAGTACCTTGAGGATTATTAATCTAAAGGCACCATTTTCTTTCAGGAAATTACAAATCACTGGAGGCTGAAGAACATGGCAGGGTGATATCACTACACAGCTGAATCTCCCCTAAACTCTTCCAGAACAAACACCAATCCAAGTGGGATTCTGATCTTGGTGAGACCTCTGATTTCTTGTGGCCATGCTCATGCTCTTGGACTCATAAGGCTGTGAAAGAGGAAATAATAATAAGTAAGGATGGCTTTGTAGAATCATAGAATGGTTTGAAGGGACCCAAGTTAATCTCATTCCAACTCCCCTGCCATAGGCAGGGACACCTTCCACTAGACCAGGTTGCTCAGAGCTCCATCCAGCCTGGCACTGACCACTTCCAGGGATGGCATATCCACAATTCCTCAGGCAGCCTGTTCCAGTGACTCTCCTAGCAAAAAAAAATTCTTCTTTTTTTCAAATGGAAACCCACCTTATTTCAGTTTAAAAGCATTTCTCTTATCCTGTTGCTGCTGGCTTCAGTAAAAAGTCTCTCTCTTTCTCATAAGCAACTCTTAATCTACTAAAAAACTAGAATAAAGTCTTCCCAGAGCCTTTCCTTCTCCAGGCTGAACAACCCCAGCTCTCTCAGCCTGTCTCCATATCAGAGGTGCTCCAGCCCTCTGAGCATCTTTGTGTCTCGTCTCTGGACCTGCTTTAGCAGACCCATGTCTGTGTTGGACTGGGCACGTGGAGCAGGATGCAGTGCTCAGCATCCAGTGAAGCATCCTGAATTTGATGCTTAAGGGACAGTAATACACTGGGGAGCAGGGGGGACAATCTGTAATTCCTGGAGGTGGCACATCTCACAACCAGTTCAGCTCCCTCTGACATCTACCTTGGAGCATTAAGTAAAATGTACTAACTGATTCTGCTAAAAAATGAAATAACAAAAAATGATGAGTTGGAATAATTATTATCCTTAAAAGGCTACTCAGCCTTTTGTAATTTATTGCATCAATTCTAGTTTGAACTATTCAGGAAAAATGTCTAAAATCATCAGCAAAGAGCAGGACTTCCCATGAGTTGCAAAAGTGAAAAAAAGAGAAAAAAAAAAAATATAACAGGTTTATAATGTTACTCATCTGTATCTCAGTGTAGTTATTTCTAGAACTAAACTCACCTCTCCCTGGTACAAGTATGTGAACAAATTCTACCTTCATATAAATAAATAAAGAGATGGCAGCAGTGTGTGGGCTACAGCAAAGCATTATTCATCTCTCACACACTGTCTGCCAGATGCTTTGGAGCATCAGACCAACCTGTGGATTTCAGTATCAAAAGTCTTCATGTTTCCACCACGATGAGATTTGATCTGCTCTGCTCAGCTCAGCTTCAAACTCCAGAGTTCCACACCAATGAAATGATCTGGAGACATGAAGCTACTCAAAGTGTCAAACCAAAGGTCATCACCCCAGCCTGAGATGGTTTCACATGCACTAGGCTGAAATATTCAGTTCCACAAGTGCCTGCACAGCAAAAGGGCTGAAACTGCAGCTGTGCTGGGCACTGGGTGTGCTCCCAAGGTGTTCCAGAACTCAGCACCCCATCCTGCTCTGCCACAAGCCCCACTGGCACTGAAAGGATTGTTCTGAGACACCCGTGGGTGTTGTACTGTCCATGACCCACACCTCCACAGCCTCACAGGGTGCATCAGGGCACCTTCAAGCCCTGCAGTGAGAGATCGAATCTTTTGCTAAGTCCTAGTCCTCACTGGTTTATGACTTTTTCCAGGTGCTGGGATAAGAAGAAAACAAGTGCTACTGAAAAACATACATCTGTTAAGCACAGCAAGAAGAGCACACTTGCTAGAAGTGCTGGAGAAGGACAAAAATAAGTGTTCATGCATATAATATTTGTTTAAAAAAATCCAAAACAATGAACCAATCAAAAAGAAAAAAAGCCAAACAAACCTAAAAATACCAAACAAACAAAAAATCACACCCCCCGAAAGCTCAAAACAATCAAAACAACATCAAACCCCAAACCACTGTGATTATTTAGACATCGTGAAATTCATCCTTTAATAAAACAGGCCATTTGTGTGGGGGAAAGTTTGTGGAGATCATATTCAAATCTCGTGCTCTATATTTCCTCATAACTGAGACTGAAGCTGATGCTGCCAGGGTTCTACCCCAGGGAAATCACACAAAACCCCAAAGTGGTTCCTGAATTTTTGCTTCCCAGCCACTTTGAGATCCACAATCTCCTTTGTAAATCATTCAGCAATGGCATTTTTTGCTTTTCCAAATACACCAGGTCAGCAATCCATAGTTAGATTGTCTCAGACAAGGATTTGCTCTTAAATCAAATTGCATTGTGTTTACATGCTATACAAAATTGTCCCATATATGATAATGTCCCTTTTAGGAGGTTCTTTTTAAGTAGAGGGAACTCACTTTCCAAACTACTTTGCAGATCTCACTGTTTCTATCAGTTTTCTTTTCCAAATCATCAGCACAGATTGAGAACTTTTCTCAGGCCTTTAAATTCTCTTTTGTCTCCATCTGGGTTTTCCTTTATCGTGGCACTGCATTTTGGTCAGTCAGTCATACAAGGGATGTTTAAACTCGCTTATCTGAGGATGAGATCTGTGCAGGCTCTTTGAGGCAGGCTCTGGAAGGGATGTGCAGAGTAAATCAGAGGCAGACAATATTGCCAGGCAGGGTGCAGTGCTTAAACCCTGCAGAGCTGTACAGAAGTTTATGGAAATTGCACTTGCTCAGTGAGCCTGGGTAATTTCCAGATAGGAGAGGAAATCCCATGTTAGGCAGAAATGGGAACTCCCATCTCCTCTATCAGCATAAAATGGATCATAGAAATAATCTAATGGCTTTATTTTTTCCTAAGCGTTGGCTGGAGAAAAATGCTCGACTCTTCATATTAAGCAGATGTTGCAGTTTATAGCCCAAACAATCTCTTTTGAGCAATAAAAGTTAAAGGTTAGCTTAATCTTTAGAGTCTGAGGGTTTTACAGCCTTTTTTTATAAGTTCATAATTTGGTTTAGATTCAAATATTCTTTTTAACCCTCTAGTCATCACGGTTTTCCTGGTATCTTACTCAGGTTTTAGTGGCACCATCCACTTCGTGCAACCATAAGATCCACGGTTCATTTTTGCAATTAGAAGAGAAGCAGCTACATGCACCACTTCATTTTATCTTTTTTTTAAAAAAAAATCATTATTTATTATTTCAGAAGGTGAAAATATTTATCTCCCCTTTTTTTAAACAGCCTTGAGGCAGAAACCCAAATTTTATCTAGCATCTATTATCAAGGAAGAGAAAGTTGTTACCACAGCATGGTTTGTCTTCTGCCTTCTAAATATTTTTAAGAGATTGAAAAAGTGGTTCTCCAGAGTTTGTTGTGTGTGTTCACGTTTAAATGGAGCCCAGGGTGACTATCTCAGGTCTGGCTACTTCGAGATCCCCAGGTTTGAGTAGTTTGCACCCTGGATATGTGTGACAAAGTAAGGGCAGAGCCACACTGTACACGACTTTTATTATTATATTTCTTCATCTTCTTGCAGAGATGAATAAGCCCAGTCTTTTTAATCTCTACATATGACAAGTTTTCTGGGCCTTCCCTTGTCTCATGGTGCTTTTTCATTTCTGGCAGTGCATTTTTTTCCTTCAGACCATCAGAACTGAACACACATTCCCATTGAAGCTGCTCCATTGACTCACATAAAAGCAATATACTCCAGAGTAAGTTTTTCTGTCTCTTCCATGTCCAACCTAATTTATGATTGGTATTTTTACTGCCTATCAACACTTCACTTGGATTAAAAGCATCCACTGTCTTTGTTGCTGCCCTGGTCCTTTAGTGCATCAATATTGTATTTGACATTATAGGTGAGGACATACTTTTCATCTGCCTGTGGATACCTGCAGTGAGTTTATGCAGCTGAGCTCCTCATGTTGGCTTTTATTAACTGTTAGCACTGCTGGGATTTGATGATCTGTCCTATACTGGATGTGCAGTTTGGCATTATTTGAATTATTCTTCAGACTTAGTTGTTTTTATGACTAGATCTTCACAGTTCTTCACAGAGGGATTGTTTTAGAATATGGTCTTGTTTATTGCCAGGTGCATGAAATATGAGCAGCCCAGTGGAAGGCCCAAAGATCTCTGAGAGTGATTATTTTTATAATTTTATTTTATTATAGATATATTTTATTGGGGGTTGTATGCCCATCTTTCCTTCCTGTGATGGACAATAACCACAGTTGCCAAAGTTCACAGCAATTTGTGACTGTTTGAAGTCTCAGCCCTGATTCAGTCCCAATTTTTAGTTCCAGCAATGAAAGTTGGATGGTAGCTGAGGACTTGAAGTGCATCTTCCTTCCAGGAAAGCCAAAGAAGCTCTAATCACTTATATCACAATGCTGTGAGCCCTTGTCCCTGGCACAAAGACTGTCATTAAGACACACAGGGTTTTTCTCTGGCTCAGGTCAAAGGCTGTTGCTTGAAGCTCATCAGTTACTTCACCTCCATGAACTTCAGTCTTCCAGTTGTGATAATGTGAGTGACAGAGAGTATCCACTGTGCCTTTGGATCCCCTGAGGAGAAGCAGGAGGGAATGTCCATGTGTTATTCATATGCTTTATGTTTTATGTATGGGAAGAGTTGTCTGTGGTTTCTACTTCCTTGCTGGGGTAAGAGAGGTTGATTTCCTTCCTTTCACTAAAAATACAGGTTTTCAAAGTGACAGATGGCCCTGCTATTGTCAATTGTCAGAGGCTTTTTATCACCAGTGGAGCAGAAAAGATGCATAATGGATTATATCAGGTGTGCTCTAAAGAGTCGCAGCACGGCAAGACTTTTTGATCAAAAGCACAAAGCAAAATATTACTTTTTTTGGACTGCACATGTGACTCTTCATATGCATGAAAAATGTGAGGTGTTCTGCACAATCAACTTTATCTTTTCAAAAAGGGCACAGATTTGCAGGGTTGGTGCAAGTTATTGAAGATTATGAAGTGTCAATCAAAAAAAAAAAAAAAATAAATTCACTTAAAGAGGCTTCCAAGTGAGAGAAAAACACTTGATTCAGTCATTCCTGCCAATATCCACAGAATCACAGGATCCTAGAATGGCTTGAATTGGAAGGGACCTTAAAGTCCTATCCCCCCTGCCATGGGCAGGGACACCTTCCACTGTCCCAGGGTGCTCCAAGCCCCGTCCAACCTGGCCTTGGGCACTTC
>JAWWEW010000078.1:2924648-2954240 GCA_035583185.1 Anabacerthia variegaticeps
GACACTTCCAGGGATCCAGGGGCAGCCACAGCTTCTCTGGGCAACCTGTGCCAGGGCCTGCCCACCCTCCCAGGGGAGAATTTTTTCCTAATTTCTAATCTAAACTTACTGTCTTTCACTTTAAATCTATTAAAGACCTCACCTTTATTTATTTATTTTTAATAAGGCAAGCCTGGTGCAGGAAGTGGAATAGGGTTTTGTTCTGGTGTGAGACAGAATGGGACAGACTTTGTCCCATTTGAAGCTGTTTGAACTTTGGTTCTGCCAGACTTTCCTCTGCAGTTTGTCTTGCTCACTGCCATGTCCCTTCAAGCTGCTTCCAGCTAGAGGTTCTGGAAAGGCTTGGAAAACCTTCCTGAAGACCTATGAATTCAGTGCAACACCTATAATCAAAAATCACTGCAAATGATGGCTTAGGAGATGAGTAAATCCCTTCTAAACAAATGTGTAAAGAGGCAGCTGGGCTGAAGGACCAGTAGAGTTATTGAGAAGAGCAGAAAATCCCATTCTTTGCTCTGACCTTTCCAAGTCAAGCGACGTACGTGATGCTGATGCTTGGCATGAGACTGAAACCATCCCCCAGATCCCAGCTCAGCAGATCCTGCTTCTTTAGGTGTTTTCTCTCATGCATGAAGTCATTTGTGAGCAGAGCATCAAGGAGATAAGAGTACCCAGCAAACACTTATTGGCTGGCACACACTGTGGGCAGCAAGAATCCACACTCTACCAAGTGAATGGTAAATGTGGGCAGGACCCCAAATGTGACACACAAAACATTTCTGCTGGCCAAACCCCTTTGTGCTTCCCTCTCCTGTTGAGTTGCCATCTTTCAGTTCTCTGGAGTTTTTTTCCTAATGGTTTTAATATCTTCTCATGTCAACACTTTTCAGTCCTTGAATGCCCGTCTCAGTAATTTCACTTTTCTTTCACATGGCTTTAACACACTGACTTCCTCATAGCTGAAAATTCTCTTCCCAGAAGAGGGAAGAGAAAAAAACTGAGCCAAGATCCCTCTGCTCTGCTGAGGGTGCAATCACACAAATCACCCATGGGCTGTGGTTTACAAGGATTCTGGAAGAGAAATGATGGGGGGTGTATATCTAGACTTCACACAGCTCTTTGAGAAATCAAGTTTCAGAATTCCCTGCATACTGGAAGAAGAGAGATGCTGACTGGGCTTTCATCAGGTGTTTAGATTATCAGAATCTGCATGGAATGGACTGTGGAAGATTAAAGCTGGTCATGCATAAACAGTTCATCAGAAGAATACACATTTGAAATCAAGGAAGGAATCTCGATCATCTTCTAAGGACTGCAAACTCAAATGAAACATCTGAAAAAAATGTAGATCAAGAAGAAGAGCGTATTAGTAATTCTCAAAAAGCCAGTTCACTTTCCACAGAATCTGAAAAATCTCCTCAATGGAATTCACTGCAATCACAATAACCCTGGATGATGTAGCAGTTAAGTAATGAACAGCTCATATGATTAATTATCTCAGGTCTGTGGGCAGGACAATTACCTGAGCACCAAGCTGACATGTCCAGACTGTTTCTGATTGCAGAACTCTCGAGCTCAGTAATTACTGTGTTGCAATTTATCATTGGAGCCCAGATCTCTCTGATTCCCTGTCCAACACAGCAAAACATTCTTCTCCTTTATTTCTGTGCATTCATTTTTTCCCTGTCAGTTAAAGCACCAGAGTCTCACTGACTGCTCTCAATAGACTTTCCAAAGATGAAAGGCTTGTATAGTTTGGAGGTAATGTATCTAGTTGTCTTCCAGAAATAAAGAACCTACGCCTAAAACTTACTGGAAGGTTAACAACCCACACAATAAAGCAGTTTCCATCTGAAAATTGTGATTTCTTTTATCTACAGATGCCGAATGGGGAAGAGCAAAATCCATAACAGACTGGGATGTGGTGGGGGGACAAAAATGCAAGAAATTATTTGGAACAAAGCAAGAAAGAGAGAGCTTATTTATTCTACCCTACAGCTCATAAAAATAAACATAAAATGCTGTCTGACAGCAGAATAAATTGTGAGGAAACCGACATGAAAAGAGAGAGTAGGGAAAGGTCTATACAGTGCACGGAGTGTTTATCAGAGTGGGCAGAACATGATTTTTAGAGGTAGCCTGACTGCAGCTGCACAGCCCTTGGTGCCTCTGACATCCAGAGCTCCAGAGGAGCACCTTTCAGTGGTTAACTCTTCAGAGCATCAGGCTTTGCCAGCTTTGGCTCTCCATCTCTGATTTGAGGGTAGAACGTGGTCTGGGGCAGTGACCCTCGCCCTGTGCTTGCAATGGGTGAAGCACCTCAAACCCTGGACTCAGTTTTGGGCCCCTCACAGTGAGTAAGACATGGAGGGGATGGAGCATGTCTGGGGAAGGGAACAGAGCTGGGGAAGGGGCTGGAGCACAAGTGTGATGAGGAGATGGGGTGGGTCAGCCTGGAGGAAAGGGGGCTCAGGAGGGACCTTATTGCTGTCTACAGCTGCCTGACAGGAGGGTGAATCCAGGCTGGGGTCGGGCTCTGCTCCCAGGGAACAAGGGGAAGGACAAGAGGGAATGGCCTCAAGTTCCACCAGAGGAGGTTTAGGTTGGATATTAGGGAAAAACTCTTCGCAGAAAGGATGGGGAGGCATTGGAACACTAAGTGGTGGAGTCACCACCCCTGGAAGTGTTTAGAAGGTGTGTGGATGTGACACTTGGGGACATGGATTGGCGAAACTTGGCAATGCTGGGTTAATCTTGGACTCGATGATCTTAGAGGCCTTTTCCAACCTAAATTATTCTGTGACCTTATGATTCTGTGGCCTACATAGGCATTTTGTGAAATTTAATTGGGGTACACTTTGAAACAACTTTCTTTATATTTAGATTGATAACAATAGTGACCTGGTTTGAATAGGTCAACAAAATTATATCAAAATGACGGCAATAAAAATGCCTTAACTAGAAATTCAGTCACATAAAATGATTTTCCCAATGGGAAGGATAAAACAGCTTGGGGAAACACTGAAAGATATAAATACACTTGGACTAGCTGATATGTTTTCATCTTTTCCTGCACGGCAACTTTTGATAAACTTATTAATGTATTAAAACGAAGGTATTTCAGTGTGCAAGTTGATGTATAATGTAAAATCTCACCCACCAAAAAATCAGACTACAGATGAAACTGTCTGAAAAATTAGCCAAACCAAAGGAGAATGACTTGAGGACTTTCAAAAGCAAGGATTGCAAGCACTAAATGAACCCTGTTACAAAGCAAATGTGTCTCCTGGTTGTGTTTATGGACTCTGAGGCACAGCATTCATTCTGTTATTATGTTATGATTAGTACATGCCTTTCTTGTTTGTTGTTTTTTTGGAAGCAATTTATGCATTTCACCAAACATTCCATGCCCACACAGAGCATCCCATGTATTTAGGTATCATTTCCTTTAAGCAATAGATGGAGAAGAATCCTTTTCTCTCTGCTTGGGAAAAAAAATGGAAACTAAAGAAATTATGAAGAACTAAAACAAGAAATCACTTTAAAGAGGGTGGAAAAAAAGGGTCATATTCTCAGCTGTTTTAAACCACCGTGGCTCCACTGGCTGGATATTGCAAGGACTCATTTCCTTCTCCTTTGCAAAGGTAGTACTGCATAAAAACCCACCACTCTGAACCCGTTGTTATAATTTCTCTGCCAAATGCTGCTTATCCATAGCAGAATCAGCAGAGATAACACCTTCACTGCTCCAGTGCAGATTTACAATTCTTAGCTGCTTCATCGGGAACTTGATTGCTGGGCTCGAGCAGACTACAGTGGCAAAAACCTACAGGAAAGGTCAGGGGAAGCAATTCTTGTTTTAAGCCAGCTCAGTGGTGGGAAAGAATCAATTGGGGTGGGAGGGGTGGGGGGAATGTGGGTTTTAAATAAATTTATATGAATAAATGTAGCCATATTGCACTGGAGTTGTTCTCATCTTAGAATCATAAAATAGCTTGGGTTGGAAGGGACCTTCAAGAATGTCTTGTTCCAACCTGGGCAAGAGTTTACAGTCAGTGGTGATCCAGCCTGTGATATTGATGGTACCAGTCATCCATTTGACATTAATAATCTAATACCAGATTAATCATAAACTGAAGTGGGTTTTCTGCTAAAGGAATAATAGAGGCCCAGGTGGCTGCACAGAATTTGGAAACTTTTGGCTGTGGGCTTAATCTGAAGTTGAGGGAGATGAATCTCAGCCTTAAGGTCCTGATTGAGCAGTACAGCATAATGTGATTTACAATCCCAAACAGCCAAGTCAAGTGGTTTTCCCAGGCTGTCAGGGGAATAATGAGCCTCAAGTGGGTGCCCTGATGAAGAGGTGTGCTCAGAGGTGGCTGTGCACAGTGCCCTGCTATTTGTGTGCTCAGCTGATAAATGGGAGCTTTGTGCATCAGTGAGGACAAGAGCTCAGCTCAAGCTGTGCTGCTCAGCTACAGACACGGAACAGCTAATCTGTTCCGAGGCATTCTCATAATTGTCTCAGAAATAGCAGATCAAGAAAAATCAGCTAAACCAGAAATATTCCTGTTGCCCTTGGGGATTTCTTGGTGGGGATTGTGGAGAGTTGATGCATATGGGCACGTGTGAAGTATGTCTGAGGGACAAAAAGGAATGCCTGGTGCATTTTACTCATTAATATAATGCCACCATAAAGTCTTTCCTTGAGTGTGTTCCAAGTATGGAATCAGTGGGTAAATCCATGTCAAAGGCAAAGTCTTTCTTGTGATTAACTGATTTCCAAAAAGATTCTTCCCCTGCATGTCTCTCCCTCCTCTGGCCTCCAGTGGAGCAACCAGCATGTAAAAACATTCTTTGCCTCAAAATCCTTCTGCTTTGGTGTTAGCAGCATTAAAAATGCACAGAATTAAAGAATATACACAATTCTCATGGACGTATCATTTTGTTCAGTCCTGTCTCCCAAAAGAAGAGAACTTATCCCATTTCTAGAGAAACAGAGAAATTTTGGAAGGTGCTTGTTGGAGGTGATGATCTTGAATGATGCCCTCTTGCCAAATCTAAATATTTTTAGAATACTACAAATATGTTTGGGTGGCAAATTTGAAAACTCACATCACTTGTGAGTCCCAGAATGAAAGAGCTTGGTGTAGTGTGTTGAAATATTTGCTTAAATCTGCACTCTTTTTTCCAATGCATCTTGTATTCCTCTATGAAGTTCACATATATTCACCCTCCCATAAATTCTATTCCCTACAATATGTTGCTACATCATCTTTCCTTCCTCTCCCTTTCTAGCTCTTTATTTTTCTCTAAGGACTCTCCAATACTAACATCCTGGAGGTTCTTTAAGCCTCGGGCAATGTTTTAGCAGTAAAAACCCACCTAATACATAAAATCAGTGATACAAACAAAAACCTTAGAGATAAATCTGTTTGGAAAAACAGAGAGAGGGAGGCTTGGTTCTCACTCAGTGCTGGGTTTCATTCTGGAAGTGTGAAACTATTCAAAAAGTTGTCCAGACCTAAACCAAACCATTAGCAAACCACGTGTGCCCTCTAAACACCTTCCTCAGACTCACTGGGTGAACAGTTTTCAAGCTGAGAAGCAGAAGCTGAATTCAGAGATTAACAACTGTGGATAAACTTCAGGCAAAAAATGAACTTCCATAATGCAAACTATTCCACAATTCATGTGGAATGTTGGTATGGCTACATATTGTTTGTTTCTGGAATTTGTTATTTTAGTGCTGGCTTTCACTCCACTGTATTTCCCAATCTATTTCTACCCTGTATCTCTTTGAAGTCTAACAGATTTTTTTTGTCTTTGCCTCAACACCTAAATAGGCTTCCTTTTCAGCTGTTATATTTTACTTCCACTTCCAACTTTTAAGATCCATTGCTCCCCTTTGCCCTTTTGCTTGGACACTGAGGATCTCTTTTGTGCAATTCCTGAGCTAACCTTCCTTTGAGTAAACAGCAGCAAGAAATAAAGGTCAAGACAGTGCTTATGAGATACAGGCTCCTCTTATCCTCAGAGAGCAGTCTGGTCTGATGAAGGCTCCCTTCAGGATGATATATCCACTTCAGGTGTAGCACTGGAGATGTTGGAATCAGCAGCTCTTCCTGAATTACTAATATCCAGCGTGTTCTTCCGTGCAAAGATCATTCACTTGCGTGGTTAGGGCTGAGCTGGCCATCATCTCCTCAGGGATGCAGCATTTATCTCAGATGTAAGGAGCAGAAGCAGAAACTGAATAGCTGAGCCTGTGAGGACAGGATATTCATCTCTTGCTGGTGTTTTCATGTGGACTTGATTTATACCATCAGCTTTGAGGTCCCCAGCACAGGAAGAACATGGACCTGTCAAAGCAAGCCCAGAGGAGGCACCAGGATGATCAGAGGGATGGAGCAGCTCTGCTGGGAGGAAAGGCTCAGAGAATTGGGATTGTTCATCCAAGAACAGAGAAGGTTTAAGGGAGACCTGATTGCAGTCATCCACTACCTGGAGGTCCAGGAAAGACTGAGAGAAAGAGTTACAAGAATATGTGGTGACAGAACAAGGGGGAATGGCTTCAAACTGAAATAGAGTAGGTTTTGATTAGATATTAAAAAAGAATCTTGCCTGTAAGGGTGGTAAGACACTGGAACTGGCTGTCCAGAGAAGCTGTGGATGCCCCTGAAAGTGTCCAAGGCCAGCTTGGACGGGAATTGGAGCAACCTGGGATAGTGGAAGGTGTCCCTGCCCATGGCAGAGCTGGAACTGGAGGAGCTGTAAGGTCCCTTCCAACCCAAGTTGTTCCACGATTCTGCCATTCTGGGATCATCCCTCTTAGAAATTCTTTAGAATAGTTCTAGCAGAAGTCCAATAAGTGGATTTTGCATGAGGCTTCGTCACATCAGAATGTTCTTCCTGTCCTGAAACACAAGGTAAAGAATGGAAAAATTATCAATAGCACCATGCTCTTACATGCCTATACTTACACTACTACTACTGTGATGACTGCCTGCCTAAAAGTAATAGAATCACAGAATATCCTGAGTTGGAAGGAACCCACATCGAGTCCAACTCCTGGCATTGTACAGGACAACCTGAAGAATCCCACTATGTGCCTGAGAGTGTTGCCCAAACATTTCTTGAGCTCTTCAGCTTTGGGGCTGTGCCCACTGCCCTGGGCAGCCTGTTCAGTGCCCACCCATCCTCTGGGGGAAGAACCTTTTCCTGAGATCCAGCCTAAACTTCCCCTGACACAGGCTCATGCCATTACATGTGAAATTTATGGGTGGATGCAGACAGATTTCTGACCTTCACTAGTAATTTCCATCCTCCCTTTACATTTCTAAGTGTATCTTTGTTGTTCTATCTTGCTTCATATATAGCTATTTTACCATTAATTTTTCTGTTCCACTCCATGATGTAAGGGAAGCACGTGGGGGAGAAGCAAGGACATAATCATGATTTTTTCCTGTTTCCTTTTTTCTCTGTTTGGTCCAGATGGAGACTTTCATAGCATCCCTAAATGACACAGGAAGCAGCCCTGTCTGATTGACTTAGTCTTTGCCTAAGAGGAGCTGTGCTGGGAATCTGGCACTTCAGTGCATAATTGTGGTAATACAAAGCAAGGCATTCTTAGCAATATGTATTTCCTTGTGTATGAAATACACTTGAAGCAGTTGATTGATGCACTTAGAATTGCTTCATGCACCATCTGTATCCATCTGTACATCCTTGAACACTGTTTAAAAATCTCTCTTGATCACCAGTAGGGGTATTTTCTTTTAATAGAGTTAATAAAGCTCACATAATATCCCACTTCATTCAGCCCTATCAAATACATTCAGTGTGTGATTAGTTTAAAATTAAAGATGTCTCAGTTAACATATGTTAGTATTTCAACCTCTAACTCTCATCAGTCTCAGTAAAATGATTGCCCAGAGAAACAGACTTATTTTGGAAGAAATCAAAAAGAAGCAGTTACGACGTTTATGATTAAAAACTCAAAGCATTTTTAGAAGGAAAAATATTTGAAATTTTTTCTCCCTTTTTTTGTGCACCTTCCTTGCCTGACAGGAAAATGGACTGAGAGGTTTGAAAGTTGTCTCAAAACATCATACAGAAACATTCTTCAAAGAGAACCCTTCTAACCTGAAGAATCCCACCAACTGCCTGAGTGCAATGTCCAAACACTCCTTGGGGCTGTGCCCACTGCCCTGGGGAGCCTGTTCAGTGCCCAACCACCCTGTAGGGGAAGAACCTTTCCTTGAGATCCAACCTAAACCTCTCCTGACACAACTTCATGCCATTACAGGTTCTCATTTATGTGTTCATTTGTATTTACTTATGTATTAACAGAATGTACCAGTGACATCTTCTTTCTGTAATTAGCAGATCATTGCCATTGAACATCACTGTCTGGGAATTTGTTAGGAACATAACGATGTTAAAATCATTATAAATACAAAATGATTTTAAATATAGCCCAGCCAAACAGAGATCCCCACAGCCTCTCTGGCATCCCATATAGGATCACAGAATAACAGAATTATAGTGCTGAGACACTGGGACAGTTTCCCAAAGACGCTGTGGCTGCCCCATCCCTGGAAGTGTCCAAGGCCAGGTTGGACGGGGCTTGGAGCAACCTGGGCTAGTGGAAGGTGTCCCTACCCACGGCAGGGGGTTTGGAATGAGATGATCTTTAAAAATTCCCTTTCAGCCCCAACTATTCTATCATTCTATGACCGTGTTTTCCATGTTGGATATCCAGATATCCAACATGGATATCTGGACACCCCCGAGCATCCCGAATGACACCAGAGGACTCTCTGAGGACAACTGAATCAAGTCCCTCGTGAGAAAGTCCAATGCTCACCTCAATATACTTTTATTTGATGAGCTGAATCACTCTGTGAATTGCACAGGCAGCGAAGAGCAGCTCTGTGCTGGCTGTAATGGAATGCAGCAGCATCCCTTGCTCACAGACCTGCATGAGGATGCCCATTCCTGACGTCTTACTCCCTCAACTGACCTTCATCCAGAGAGGCAAAGGTGAGAGGTAATGAATATGACTCAGAACTACAAGTTTATGTCATTAAATTCAGCAGAAGTTATTAAACTGGACCATTTTTAATGACGGGCTCATTTTACTGAGTCTTAAATTCAAATAAAATCACATAATAAAAAAATACAAAATGCTGCCCAAAGACCTAATGGATTTACTACCAGGCACAATTCCTTGCCTTCCCAGACATAAGCTAGGGGTGACTCCAGCTGAATATTTTAAAGGGATTCCTCGGATGTATATTTCATTAGCTGCATAATTTCACTCCCTAATTCTGCATTTGGAATTTCACCTCCACACATTAAGCTCTCAGTGCATGCCACGCTGCATTTCTCTGCGTTCTCAGAGCTGCTCCCTTCTCAGGAGAGCTCATTTCCCAACAACACCAATTACTGTCACCTCCTTTTAGTTGACATTAATCGCAAGACAAGCAGAACTGGCTGTACTTAGGCCTGCCAGGCTGATCTGCAACTGATTTAACAGCTGCATTTACACTGATGTTCAGAGCAGCAGCACAGAAAACAGCTGCGGTGCTTTCAGTTCTGGGGGAAAAAAGGCTTTATTGGCTGTTTTATTTTAAAGAATCCCATCTAAGGTAATTTTTTAAAGAATCCTCTCAGAGACAAAATGCTCCTTGGAAAGTACAGACAGCATCTTTCATGTATGAACCTTGTCAGTAGATTTTTTGGGGGGGTTGGTTTATTGCTTGATAATAATAATCCCATGGAAATCGATTAACCCAAAACTTAGTGTGCTTATACAGAGGGAAAGTGGAGGTATCAACAATTTTAGCCAATCTTTAATATTTTTTTAAAAAAATCAGCTCTGTAATCTTTTGCTTAGCTTTAAGAAGGCAAGAGCTAAAAAATTGTATGCAGACTAATGATCCTATAATTTCCATACCTGTGTTTACATACCCTCAGTTCCAAGGCTCAGCTGTCCTCATCCTGTTGATTCTCAAAAGACCAGCATGTCTTAGGAGATAATTTTTGTATTTAAATGCCCCAGATTTAAAGCTTTTACACTGTAAGCAGGAGATGTGTCTGTGTATGTTGAATCTATGGTTCTGTTCAGACACAGAGCAACATCCTTGACCTCCGTGTGTGCCTCTGTCTCCTGGTTAATCAGCAGTTTAATAGCATATAGACCACACTATTTTAATACATTCCTGCAATTTCATGGGAGTAACATCCAGGCATTTCCTCAAGGGGTGAGGAGTGGGAGCAGGCTCTGGCTTTAATTACAGTAATTGAGTTCATTATCCATAGCTATCTTTTGAGCACACACAGGGTAGGAAAGCAGCATGACCTCATGGGAGAGGAAAGCTCCAGAAGTCTGATGTCTGTGCTGGTTTTGTTCCTAATCTGCTTCATAAAAATAGGCTCTTCACCTCTGGCATCCTTTACCTTGTCACCTCATTTCATGTATTTTAGTGCTAAAACAAGATCTGTCCTTCACTGTATTTTTATATAATACTTAAAATGATGTGTTTCCCATCTGAGTTGAGATATCTGTATATAACACCAGGCTAGGATTTCATACCATGATAGGGGGCTTTCCATTTAATTGTCTAGTTCTAGTATTTTGTTATGAATTTCCCTTTCAAGCACCCATTAATTCCAAAAAGGTATTCACTCGTATGGGAAATTACCATTGTAATTGTGTTTCTTCCAGGACAATTCAGGTGGATTTGATCTCCAATAATGTCTCAGGCTTGAAGATTACACCTCCCTATGTGACCAGGAGTGAGGCATAACTGCTTCTAATTCCCTCTGTGGTGGTGAAGCTCCAGACTGAAGCCATTTAAAGTCCTACTGGGCATCAAAATCTCCCTTTACCATCGCACTGGTTTTGCATGATAAGGAGATGTGAGAGAAACAGCCCTGCAGACCCCAAGATCAGAGAATGGGAGGGGCAGGAGGTGCTCCAGGTGCTGGAGCTGAGGTTCCCCTACAGCCTATGGTGATGCCCATGGTGGGGCAGCTGTGCCCTTGTAGGTCCATGGGGGAGCAGAGATCCACCTGCAGGTCCATGGGGGAGCAGAGATCCATCTGCAGGTCCATGGGGGAGCAGAGATCCATCTGCAGGCTCTGGAGGAGCCCACACTGGAGCAGGTTTGCTGGTAGGACTTGTGACCTCCTGTGGTACCCATGTTGGAGCAGCTGGTTCCTGAAGGACTGACCCCACGGAAAGGGATCCACACAGGAGCTGTTCATGAACTGCAGCCTGTGGGAAAGACTCACATTGGAGAAGTTCATGGAGCACTGTCCTGTGGGAGGGAGCCCATGATGGAGCAGGGAAAGGACTCCTCTCCGTGAGGAGGAAGCAGTGGCAGAACCAACATGGGATGAACTGACTGTAACTCCATTCCCCATTTCCCTACACTCCTGGGGAAGAGGAGGTAGAGAATAGGGAATAAAGTTAAGCCCAGGAAGGAGGGAGGGATGGGGGAAGGTGTTTTAAGGATTTCTTTTACTTCTCATTATCCTCCTCTGATTTTGATTGGTAATGAATTCATCTAATTTCCCTGAGTCAAGTCCACTTTGTCCATGAGAGCAATTGGTGAGTGATCTCTCCCTGCCCTTAACTCATGAACTTTTCATTGTATTTTCTCCTGTCCAGCTCAGGAGGGAAGTGATGGAACAGCTTTGGAGGTCACCTGGCACCCAACCCAGCTCAAACCACCACAACCATCCATGAGAAGTTCTCTGGATGCAATTGATTTTAGCAATGTGGGTATCTACGAACCATTTGCAATCAGAAAGAGATAGACCCTTCCAAGCCTGGTTCCTCTGATGCGTTTGTAATGTCTGCCTTTCTGACGGGTTGATCTGCTCCAAGAAAAACTAATTTCCCCCTTCTGATGCTAAGGAGTATCTCAGCTGATGATGTCTACACTGCAGAGGTCTGTAAATTGTCAGGCACCAGTCTATATTTAAAGCGTGGCTGATCTCCACCCGATTCAGTCTGAAATATGGGACTTCCTAGTATTTAAAGTTCATCTTATGAAATTAGGATAACATGTCAAGTGTATTGTTTGTAGTCAGGCAAAGGAAACTCTTAAAGATCCTCTTTCAGTTGGATGAACAAAATAACCCGAGCTCCTGGAGAACCACTGCTGCCTTGATCTCAGGAATATTGGGACTACATTTCTGAAGGGGAAAAGCTTATCAGACACTGCTTTTTTGGGGTTTTTTTCCAGCCTTGAGTAATTTCAGCCCACTGAATTACTTAATATCAGCATTTCTTTGTGAATCAGCTCTTCCATATTTACAATCCCCCCACAGATGCACATCTATCTCACAGTGCATGCAGCTAAATGAATAGGATTTTAATATGAGCAGGGGGAAGTACTATAAACCCAAACAAGATTATGTTACAGGAATTAAATCAGATTACATCTCAGCTACCAAAGTCGATGGGAGAATGGAGGAATGGACTGTATTAATTAAAAAAGGTGATGTTTAGACATGCATTCATGTCTATAGAGAGGCTGATACCAGCCATTTGCTGAGGCTGAGGGTGGAAGGTTAAAATTACTCTCCTTTGGGTTTGGTTTGAAATGAGGAGGTGCTGCCACAGCGTTTTGGTGATGGAATGCCTTCTTTAGAGCACCTTCAACCCATTTGCTACAGCAAGGTTTGGACTGGGGTTTTAGAGGATGTCAACACCATGCCAAACTGGCTTTACTTGAGCCAGCACTGGAGCATGGTGATAAAAGACTTTTCCAGCACTTTTAGGTTTTGTAGCCTAATGAGAGAGAAGCTGTGAGACTCAGCACAGAGGGACTCCCTGACTGCCCTTTGCTATATGTGGGCACTGGGCTAAATTTGCAGAGGAATGAGAATCCCTAATCCTGCAAATCCTTAACCCTGATATCTCTCCAGTCTCCTCGATAAAGCAAATCATGTAAATTTGGCATGATTTCCTGTCAGAACGAAAACATTATGGACCTCCAGCCTCCTGATGCTCCTGGTAAACCTAGATCTGGCAGAGGAAAATCAAAGCAGAGAGAGAGAGAGGATTTTTTACCAGGAATACTCCCTCAAATCAGCCTGAAAGCACATTTAGCTGCCTGTAGCATTTCCTTTTGACAAAGAAAAAAGTAATAATCATCCCCAGCTGTGTCCCTAGCAAAAAACACATTCCTATTGTCATTCTCAGGCCATAAACCCACAGTTTCTCTGCTGGAAACAAAGAATCATTCAGGTGCCAAGCATGAAGGGCTGTTATTTGTACAAAAAGCTGCACTTTCAGGGGAAGTTCACAATCACTGCAAGAAGTACATGTGCTTTCAAGCAGTGTGAGTCCAGCGTTCTCAGCAGCCTTCGTATCATCTAGTTTATGTTGACTTCGCTCCAGCCAGAGAAGACATAGAGTTTAAAATATTACTGTGTTCTTCCAATTCAATTTACCATCTTATGCCTTAGATGGCTCACCTGCTGTGGGCCTAATTCTACTTCCAGTTACACAAGGGTAAATCAGCAGGATAAACTCTCCCCAACCCTGAGTTACATTGGAGAGAGGGAAAAAAAAACAAGGACTGTACAATAGCACCAAACCTCCTGAGATTTAAAGAAAGGGGTTCCAAGAAACCATGACAATAATGCACATTTTTTCTTTGACTTTGGCAAAAAGTATTGGTCTACTAAGCCCTAAGAGGGATTTACAGGGGCATTTATGGAAATTTATTAAGCATTTCATTAATCTTTCCTTTTAATTTAGAATCATTATTATGATAATGTTATTATGACCCAGGATATCAAGTGGTTTTAGAGAACAAAGAACTGCCTGAAGAGAACTAAGATTGTCTGAAAGGATATGATTTATCTGGAAGTACTGTGTAGATGTCTGCACCTTGGTTGTTTCTCCCTTTCAGAATCACTGGAAAGAAGTAAGGATTTACTGGGTATGATTAATCTTATGTTGAAATAACTGTCTGAAATAAGTCAAAGGAATCATCTATTTCTCTGTATTACTCATAGCAGGACGTTCAGCTCCAGCTCTGTGAGAGCTGAGTTATGTTCACCAACAATGCAGATATCTCACTTTCTGTGAGATGTTTAATCATGGTGTTAGGCTTCTACAAAGGCAAAAATAATTTATATTTTGATGTAGGACTTCTATCCTTTAAATGCAGGTACTCACACATGTTGTGTTGCTGTTCACCAGCATTATTTGCTCATCTTGACAGTCTTTATGGGGTGATGGGAATGGACACAATGATCTGGAACACAAAGAAACAGAGTCAGAAAACTGTTTGCCAAGTCTGAGTTTCACCCATCTCTGCTTACTATGAAAACTATCCTATAAATTGCTGCTCTTCCTATAAATTGCTGCTCTTCCTGTGAATGTTAGCTTTGCCATCCAGGGAAATCTGCATCGCTTTGTGGCACAAAATTGCAGTTTTACTGGATTTCTACAGCTATGGAGGCTGGAAGGAAAGGGTTGTGCAGGATTCATTTTGAGATGTATAAATCTGATATACAATTCACTTATATTTATATCCTATCACCCAAATCACATTAGGAACCCCCAAATCCAGTATTTTCCATGGTTCCTGATAGGTCACCCTGGCTTTCTTCTCTCTTTGCTAGGTGTTGTAAATCCAGAAGAGTGAAAATTCTGTTTTCGTCCCTTCCCTTCCCTTTGCACTGTGCTTGACTCTAAGGAAGGGCACACAGCCCTTAAGCTTTAAGCATACTGTCAAAAATCATTGTGTCTTCTAGACTTCTTATTGCAGGAAAGACAGGTTGGTAAAAAAACTCCAAGAAAGCGATAAAGAAGACCAATATGGAGTGTATTTCAAGAAGATGCTTTATTCTTAGGATTCAGATGTGTTATAGAATGAAGTAATAAAAGAAGAAAATATTGTATGGGGTTTTTTGTTTTGTGGTATTTTCCTTTTTTAATGTTTCCCTATAGCTGTTACTACAGTCCTACAGACCTGCTCAGCAGTAATTAGGGACATGTTTTGTGTGGGTTTCTTTGTCTGTCCTGACTCTATGAAACCTGGGGAGTGAGCAGGATGCACAGCAGAGAGAGCAGGACTTGCCAGGAATAGCACCTTGCCTTGTGAATACCCCTCTCCACACTCTGTGTGCCTCAATACTTCATGGTCACCTCCTGCTACCCACGAGCACTCGTGGAACAACTTCCATGAGCAGCTATGAGACATTTACTGCTCCATCAACCACCTCATGGCTTTGCCACTGCCCTCGTTCCACTGCCAAGGATAAAGCTCCTGCCTTTGCTTTGGAGGAGAAAGTTGTAGGAGCCAGTGGTAGGTGCTGGTCACTAAATTGCCCCTGGGTGTGGACTGGAGTGTGATAGTGCACCGAGTCGTGCCTTGGAAGGTGGTGTAAAAGCAGCAGGACTGAGGGAAGCAGTGTGAAACAGGTTGGCACAGCAGCACACACTTTGCTCCCCTCAGAAGCAGTGGCTGTGCTCTCTCTTCGGTATTTGGCTGCTGGGCTCTGTTGAGCTTCAATTCGAGGGTCAAAACCAGTGCAGACCAGTATTAGCATCTCATCACATCATGCAGACTGGCAGCATCTTTGTTTGTTATTTCTTACAAAAGGAGCAGGACAAGGAGCTGGAGGACTCCACAAATGCAGGGAATATTCCTTGAACACCCAACGAGCATTTGGCAGAACTGCAACAATAAACCCTCACATAAACCAGCTCTTTTTGCCATGCCCTGCTGCCCCAACAAGCTTTGCTGCTTCAAGCAGTGAAAGCAAGTTGAAACAACACCTGCCTGTGTGTCCTGTGCACTTAACAGGGAAGATGTCAGACACATCAACCTTCCCTAAAATCCCTCCTTCCTGCTTCCCTAACCCTGCTCATTGTGTGCAGTTAATTATCCTTTCTGAGATGCTCTTTAATTCCAGTGGAGGACATAAAAGCTGGCTGTAATAATGCAGCACATCCCCATAAAGGCAGGAAGAGAGAGAGATTTCAGTTCCTCAATAATTCCAGCTTCATAGTGGGTGACAAATCACTCAGTCAATTCTTGGCTGCCAGCTGATAGGATTATCCTGAATAGGCTCTGTGAGGCATCGTTTTTATGCACACACTCGTCCAAATTAAGTGATAATCTTGTAGATGTTTGAATTAAATAATAATGTGAGGATATCAGGCACTGATCACTCCAAACAACAACAAATACCAATCTGGTATCTTATTAATCATTAAAATTAGCCTTGTGAAAACAGCAGATCCTCAACTTTTATGAACTGGCATTTCTCCTCTGAAATCAGTGGAATTGGATTAATTTTCTGCTGTGGGGGATTTGACCCATTATGTTTTTATATTGTTGGTAAATGTTACATTAGGGCTGGCTCTGTGTTTAGCCTTTATAGAGAGAGATGAGAAAGCATCAAAGAAAATTATCATCAGGATGGATTTCATTGTGAATTCATTTCCTTTTTGCGGTGCTTCTGTTAATTTTTAACATTATTCATTCAAAAGTGGAACATACCTGGGACAGAGAGGTGCAAAGCACAGGATGGTGATAAAAGAAACATATTCTATGGCTCTATGACTGAGTATATGCCAGTTATTCTCTCTTGGGCACCCATACATTATAGGAAAAGGCAAAATCCCCCTGGACTGTTTCCCAGTCAAGCTATGAAGCAGAAAATAATATTCCCCATGGAGGCCTCCATTATGAACCAAACTCTTAGAGAGCAAAGAAATTTTTTTCTCTTAAGGATTCTGTTTTGGGTTCTCATTCTCACAATTTGGCACATTAACTGAGCTCCTTTAATATCCCCTATTGCACAACATAAGTCCATAGGAAACATTAATGCATGAGAACTGAACTCTTTTATATGGACGTTTGGCCTTTTCGTCAGTGCTAAATAAAGGGACTCAGCTTAAAATTGTCTCAAGGAGCTGAAGTTGCAATGCAGTTCCTTCCATGTGCCATGTGGCTGACAGGGGGCATCTGATCAGTGACCATGGCTCAGCTCCTGATTTTATACTTTTAATTGGGTCCTTAATTTGAATCTTCAGCTGCTACATTGTAAGTCAAATTTTCCTTGCCTGGCTCAGGTGCACAGACTTTCCAAACCGAAAGAAACAATTCTGGCCAGCACAGGAGGAAAAATTTCTTCTATTAATTCAATGCAAAATAGGATTTTCTCTTCTCTGCACACCCAAGCACTGCCTGTTCCAGCTCCTGTCAGGATCTTCACTGCAACAAGCTGTCACCACTTTATTCTGTGAGCCAAAAGGAGAGATACTGCTCCTGCAGACCAACCCCTGTAACAGCTCAGCATTCAGTTTTCCCGTCCAGTGATTCATCTCAAACCAACCCTGATTTAAAGATACACTCAATGAAAGTTTTACTAATGTTCATCTCCCTGCTTTACCATGTGTTCTCCTTCCTGGTTTCATTTGTCTGGCTTTAATTTCCTCTTAGTGTCTTCTGTTTTCCCATCCTTTGCCAAACTGTAAGGATGCCAGAGTCAGAAATTATACCTTCTATAGGTACTTCAATATGGGACATTAAGTGATAAACATGGTTGATTATGGAGTTCCTTTCCTTTTAGTGTTTTAAAAAGATATTAATGTATAAATATTTATGCTGTCATTTGCTGGTTCTCTTTATTATCCTTTTCTGCTATAAAAAGCTGCAAAAATCTCTCAGTTCATTCAGAACACCCATGAATTAATACCACCAGCCCACTCTGTTTTATCTGGCATCCTCACCAGCTAGACTGTTGGGGCTGCTATAAATTCAATTATGCAAATTACCCCTTGAGTTCATCAGCAAGGAGATGCCCTGGTGCATATGTCCCATACTGATGGAGAGCAGCAGAAGGTGTTATCCACACTGGGTGTCTTTTCACATGGGCATGTGGAGTTCTCAGCTCAGCTGCCCAAACTATAAAGCTTAGCCAATGTGATGTTGCGTCTGGGCTAATTAATCCTGCTCCTCTGTGGAGCTAATTAGTTGGGTTCTGTGATGTAGTGGCTGAGTTATCATATCAAGTTCTGGTTCTGTCTTGGTTTCCTCCACCTTAGGGACCTTTGTGCCTTCCTTTCAACCATGATATACACACACAGCTAAACATGAAGACTATCCCACTTACAGAAGACCCTGGAGAGATATCAAAAAATACATCAGCCATAACCATTAATTAGGGTATCAGGGACTGCTCATTCATAATTTCTGAAAACCTTCCTATTTCAAGATCTTAGAAATTTTAACCAGTTCCTCATGTCCAAGTCGGTGACAAAACCAGACTCTATCAGAAAAAAAAAAAAAAAAACCACAAAAAACAAAGGAAATTACTAAAAACCAGATCAGTAACCAGAAAGAAAATTGCTGGCAGAAGTTCTGGGAAGTGACTGGATCATTAATTCCAGTCATGCCTAATTACCTGAGGGCCATGACAAGCAGATAACTGGACATCATTTCCTCAGTTCTGTATCCCCACTCACTAGGAAGACAGAGGGAGAGGAGTTTTAGGAAGAGGACCAGAGCATCATACTCCTGGAGGATCCTCATTCCTTGCTGGTCACTGTAAGAAGAAAGGGGGGGGGAATTTCAAAGGCCAACTTTACTACAGACAGATAACCTTCCTGGGGATCTTCTGCAGTCAAGAAAAAAAGAATTATGATTTTTTCTACAAGAAAACTGAAACAGATGAAAAAGGTTCCTCCTTTCCATCAGGCTCCAGAGAATCCACCTGTCTTTCTGGACTACACTATGAAGATAAAGGGCCCAAAATCTCTGTGCTAAAGATCCTCCTCACTGGAACAACATGGTGTGAAGATGACTGGTACAGGTACAGGTCTCTTTGGGAACAGGGACCACTCCCACTGCGTCACTACCCAAGGCTGGCTGGGGGTAGCAAGTTCAGGAGTTGTACCATGCAGATGTCATGGGACTTAGATTTGCCAGATGCACAATCCTGATATGATAAAGATTTGTTCTCTGTTGATGTTCGAGTGCAGCTTGTTCTAAATTTAAAGAGGAAAGGGTGTAAAATGCCTTAGGTCACTCTGAACTCTGCCTCCAAACCCTCACTGAGGAGAAGACTCACAAGAGCCTTCATTAAATGACAGGAAAAGAAAGGAGCATTGAGTGAAAGAATCTTTACTTTTTATATATTTTATTTTTTTTTTTTGGAAGATCCTGGTTCTCCAGGCATCAAAACTAACAGAAGCCTGCACTGCAAGCTTCAAAACTTCAGGAAACCTGAAGGGATTTGTCCAAAGAAACCTTGCAAACCACTGACATTCACCCATCACTCAGAAGTGCCAGTACCTTTGACAGCTGCACAAATCCAGCTCACACCTCCAGTGCTACACATTTTTCAGCTGCTCTCAAGGCCCAGGATTGTGTTGAAGGGTGTATTTGTCTGGCAAGTGGAAATGACTGCCATGGACATGTTTGGTTTGGGAAGCTGCCAATGTCATCCTGACATTGGATTGAAAGAGGTTCCTGTTAAGTCTGGGATTCACAAGGTCATGGTTTCCTCGAAGCGCTGCATAAAAACACAACTCTCCTGAAGGGCAAAATCCTGAACTAGTTGGGGTTGTCACATCTGTGTCAAAGTTTGTTTCTTGGGGTAGATTCTGATAGGAAGACAACTTTTAATTGATGTTTGGAGAAAAATCTGGAATGATTTGCTTGATGACTTGCTGGGATGACTCATGTCCAGCCGGAAACAAGGCAGTGATAAACTCAGATAATGCTGTGGGAGGCAACATGCTAAAAGCTCATTATAAACATAATTCTTTTAACCGATTTTATGATGCATAACAAAATGCAAGTTATTGCATTCATTTCACAGTGAAGGGCAGATAAGGATTAGGGCAGGATGTGCTTTCAGGCAATATCCCCTTCTCTGTGTACAAAACCTGGGGAGTAATTTTTAAAAGAATCTGAACTCAGAGCAATCCAGTTCTTCTCTACACCTGGAGTGCTCTGAAACCTTTGAAAGGAATCAGTTGCCCCTTCTTATTATTATTTGAAGTGGCTGGTGCTCTATGAGGTGTCAGTTTTAATGTGGTTTATGAGTAAGGGACAAGCCAAGAAAAATCCAACTCCGTGACAATCTGTGAAGGAAAGGATCTCAAGAATCCTTTGTTTTGTTCCCTACATTTCACATGCCTGAAGACCTGTGGAGGGTTGATTTTGAATGGGTGGCAGGTGCCCACCAAACCATTCTATCACTCCCTTCCTCAGCAGAGTGGGAAGGGGGAGAAAATAAACTGGAACTAAAAACTTGGAGCATTTTCCACCTAGAGGTGAAGATTGCATTGGGTCTGGCTGGGATGGAATTAGTCTTTTTTTTTGGGCTTTAGATCAATAATTAGAAAATAGATTCAACTCCTTGACCATGAGTGATTGGGAACTACTTCTGCTTCATAATAAAACCCCTCATTATATCAAATAAATCGTATCCATGTTCTTCTGGATTCTCTCTTCATTCCAATATAAACTATGGATTACCTGAGTGGGGATAAAAGGGGGATCTACATTTCTGCATCACCAGTTGACTCATATCCTATTCATTTATTTGCCATTCCTGCTGCAACATATACATGGAAAATTTGAGAGGTGTCAATATTATTCATAGTACCTTTTAATAATCATTGCGTGTTTTGTTTGAAAAACAAGGTTTCTTACTGAAGAAAACAATCCAGTAGGGGGAAAAAGTGAGAGAAAACTTTAGTAGATACCTACAATTTGCTCATTTTGGTGAGAGCTCTGCACTTCTGATTTTCATACACAGGCTCTTGACGTACACTGGATAGCTGTGCCCTTCATATATGCAAAATTAGCAGCAAGATATGCATAGGAAATTCTTAAAAACTACTCATTAGGCAGTCACTGCTCCCCAATTATGCTAATGACTCAGGAGGAATGTGCACTGATAAATGAGGACTGCACTTTTAGGTGAAGCTTCCAGAAGATCTGAATTTGGGGACATTTTAAGGCAACCTGCAGAGAAACAGCAATAGAGGAATTGTAGGAGTGGGATGATGTTTAAGGCAAGTTGCATGAAGCTTTTAGCAGGCAACCAAAAAATAAAGTACTTGTTTGCTTAGGTAAATAAACCAGATAATTTCATCAGGAAATTGGTTAAATGGAGTGCAATTTAACTGTCTCCAGTAGTGGGAATTCTGGCTGCAACATGATGTTGGTGGTTATATTTATAGAAGTTTTAATAAGATGTAAAAACAGAAGGAGGTGGAAAAGAAACCATAGAGAAATATATTGAGAAGATTTTGGTGCCTCTAGGTATTCAAACCTCAGACAACTAGTCTCAACTAGGATTTAAGTACCCTCAATCATCTGAAGAGAGACAGATACTTACAGAGAGTGATTCATCCCATCTGAAAGGAACTGTTTAAAATATCTGCACAAAAGTGCCTTCCAGAGGTACCTACAAGCACCTTTCTCTCTCCATTGACAGTAAGAGGAACCTTATCGACTAGATAAGACTACATAATTAGATTCTGAACAGCCACCATTAGATTTTAAACAGTGTTTGGAGTTTATCTTCAGGCCTGAGCAGGGCTGTGATTGAAGGTCCCAGAAATTTTTAAGTTGTTCTTCTAGTGATGAGTATTCGATTAGAGAAGGCTGGAAATTTCCCAAGAGGATTTTCTTCCTCTTCAGTTGCATAAGAGGAACACGGTTCACAAAACAGAGAGATTTTTATAAGGGCACTATGTAAATACAGGATATTGTATTGTAGTCTGAGACCCTCCTGGGAGCTTAGAAGTGTAATCCCCCCCACCCAAGCCCTCAACAAGCTCCCCCTTCCCAAACAGGGAAGATACAAAGATGGTACAGGAGGTTTCTCACTTTTAACAGATTGTGGAATCCCAGAATGGTTTGGATTGGAAGGGACCTTAAAGATCATCTCATTTCACCCTCTGCCATGGGCAGGGACACCTTCCACCAGCCCAGGTTGCTCCCAGCCCCGTCCAACCTAGCCTTGGACAGTCCAGGGATGGAGCAACCACAGCTTCTTGGCCTCTCTCATGATACAATCAACTCCAAAAAAGAACCCAAGCACAGTAGCTTAAAAATATCCATACCACAGAAAAACAGTATGGAGCCAAAGATTTTGGATATTCAGTCAAAAAAAAGCATCTTCACAGTTTTCTTACAGAATATCCATAAGAAATTTTTGTATGAGTTTTAGAAGAAAACCCTCTCTATTATTAATCTTTCAGCTTTAAGTGTTGAGCTTTTCATAATCTGCAATTTTACACCATTATGTGCCTGAACGATTTAAGAGAAATGGCTATTTTTACCAAGCAGTTGTCAAAAGAATATATATATATATATTATTTCAACCATATGTAGTATGTGTTTATTGCTGAGATGAACAAGCTTCAAACATTCCTGGTAAAATCACTTTAAATAGCATGTTTGAGGATGGCAGCTCTTTACCAGCTGACGCAAATGAGAAAGGAAAAGAAAAGATATAAAGATCTGCCAACGCAATAGAGGGGGAAAAAAATCCATATTTTACACCATCATATAGCTGAATAAAGGGCAGTATGGCCTAGACAGAACAAAATAGCATAATAGTACCTAAATTTCTGCTCTAATGTTGTATCTTTAATGTATTGTTAACCACAGATAATGGCTTAATCTGAATGTAGAATAATGGGGGAAAAAAGAGAAAGTAGGACTTCTTTCAGGCCACTTCTGAAAATGAAGGAAAATGTATTCTTTAAGTCAGTCTTATTTTGCCAGGTGCAGTAAAAAAAGGGAATGAAAAGAATTTAAGGGGAGGCCTTTAGTCCTGACATGGAAACTTTGCCATTAAAAGGTGTGTGTATTTCATCAGCTGATCCAGACAAGGGTTTATCAAAAAAACTGACTCTGCCACCTGCTCTGAATGTGTGAGTTGTGTTTTATATCAGCAATGAGGGAGTGGTGAGGAGAAAAGTACTTATTGCAGCACGGAGTGATGCATTTCAATATAATTCCCTGCTCTGTAACATATAATTATGTTGATTTGAAGGTATGTCCCAGAGGTCCAGCCACTGTTTGTAGGTATTATGGTATATCTATGTATATTCTTAGGTAGGATTCACCGCCAGGCTGTTTTGGTAGGACTCACTTTACACAAATCTCATTGTTTGCAGGACAGGGGTAGGAATCAGATCCAAACACGGGTGAGTAAATGGGAGGCTGAGAGTCAGGTTCTGTGTAAAGAGGAGCTATCTCAATTTGGCAGCTTTATACAAGGTCCCCATGCTGGAACCATCTAGAATCACAGACTGGTTTGGGTTGGAAGCAACATAAAAGACCATCCAGTTCCACCTCCTGCCATGGGCAGGGACACCTTCCACTAGCCCAGGTTGCTCCAAGCCCCATCCAACCTGGTCTTGGACACTTCCAGGGATCCAGGGGCAGCCACAGCTTCTCTGGGCAACCTGTGCCAGGGTCTGCCCACACTCACAGGGAAGAATTTCTTTCTAACGCCTGATCTAAACCTACTCTCTCAGTCTGAGTCCATTCCACCTTGTTCTACCACTAAAGTTCCTGGGGATCTAGGGCTGAAGTTTTCTGGAGGTATCTGGGGTGTCTTCCAGCTATGGCACTGGATCCACAGAGCATCCCTGCTGAGCCAGCTCTGGGTGGGTTGACCCTCACCATGGAATAGTTGTACCCCTGGGTAATGGTGTTTAGTTCCAGGAGTTCACCAGCAGCAATGGCAATGACACAGGGGAGCCCAGCTCACACAGGAAAACTTACATAGACAATAAACTATATAGAAAGCTAAATTTATATAGGAATATTTTGATCCTAGGAGGTGGATTTAGCTGCCTGAGCACTGACATATAGTCTGAAATCTGATTCTTAGAGGCACCAAGGCATCCCAAAGCTGTTTGGTCTGGTACAGATCCCCTTCTGCAGAGAGAACTGAAAGCCAACCTAGAGCTGAAAACACATTTAAAATTGCACTGGATATTTAGATTTAATCATCTAATCACATCTTAAATTGGTCAAGGATCTAAATATTTCTAAAGGTTTGGGGTTTAGGGCTTGATTCAGCTGGGCAGGAACAAGCACATGGCACAGTGTGAGATGCCAGCTTTTTATTGAGTGGACTTCAGTAACTCCAGGCATCATTTCACTGCAGTGACATAAACAATGTGCCCTTATGTGCAGATGATGTTATTTCCCTTGAAAAATAAAACCATGAGGCTTGACAGAATGATCTTCCTTTGATTCAGTTGTAGCAGATTGCCTCTTAAACCCTCTCTTTTAAAAATATTTGTCATCCAGGAGGAAAAAAGGCCAGAAGGAATTGGCAATTCACACATTCCTTTTCTACAAATGAACAGGAAAATAAAAGCAAGAAAAGCCTTTAAGGAGCTCTCTAAACACCATCAGAAAAGACCAGAATGCTGGGACTTACTGTTTATCCCTGTGATCCACAGTCAATTTTCTTTTGTCCATTTCAAAAAATTCACTACTCGTGTTTTTTTTTTGTTTTGGTTTGTGTGGGTTTTTTTGTTGTTGTTATATTTATCTTTCCTGCAAATAATGTTCTTTTGGAATGGTACATTCTTTTCTTTCAGATTTTATATTCACTGCCTCTGAGAAAGCCACAGGAACCTGTAAGGAACAGAAAAACCTGCTCATTTCATAAGGTGATGAAGAACATTGAACAATCCTTTCCCCCTTTATCATACATTAAGTGAATGTCATGGTACCCTGATGCTCCTCACTATCATGACAAAGTGGAAATAAAGTCTTCTACTACTCTTTGAAAGTTACAGGAATCTCATATAAATATCTATATTCTTTGTTAGTGGCAAGTTGCTTTAAAGTGAGACTTACAGAAAGGCATCTTCTTAAAAATGCTGATTGATATTGGTCAGCAAATATGCAGGTTGTTTTCCTTGGCTAAGGAACTCCTGCATCTGTGGCTCTGTGTGTGTTCACCTACTCCCAACCACTTTTGGAACACTGATATGGATGCAGAAATTGGTTTTCCCCCCTCTTATTTCAATATTTCATCTGAGGAACTATGCCAGCTCCTGGGAGAGATGCTATTGGGTTTCCAGGATCCCTCTGAGCATCGTTGAATGACCCTGCCATAGTTATTCCCACGTTCATCCCATTTGGCTCAAAGAGAGCCGTGCAATCGACATGTGCGTATCAATTATTCAGTGCCTCTTTATTGCTTCAGAAGGTTAATGTGAGAACATCAGTGGGGAGAGATCAGCTGAACTCAGTTAGCTCAGGAGCTGTATTAAAAACAATATTTCAGTGGTAAACCATCACAAGACTCTCACGGCATAATCTTTACACTCCATCAGTAGCAACAAATGCAAAACTTCCCCGTAATTAATGGTGAGGGGAAAGCTTGGAGATGCAAAATTTAATTACCTGCACTAAATTTAGCCAGAAGATCAGGTTAATTACCCCCCCTATTTTAAGACACCATGGAGAATAAAATGCAAATGATGGTTAAATAACACGGAGTGGCAAGTAAAAAATAAAGTGTTGTGAAAAGTTCAGCAGTGTTTAATGGCCAGGTCCTGTGTTCACACCCTTTGTGAAGGTGTTTCCAGCTCCACTGTGAGCTTTCAATTCCTGCTGGGGAGTTTATTAATATTTGTTATTGATATTGTAACAGTTCTTCTCCTCAGTTAGATACCACAACTGATGTGGAAGGTGAGCAGTGAAAACTTTGGTTCGGTTTGATGTTTTTTTTTCCCATCTCTCCCTCAAAAATACAATATTCATGAAGGACAAGCCAAACAGCTTCTCTCCCACATAATTTATTTTCTCTTCCAGCAATAAGAGTGAAGCCACACTTACTGGTCCAAGTCTCACCTTGGTGCTGGCCAATTCAAATCCCGAGGACAAGATTTAAGTGGGTCCTCTAAAGGCTGTAGATAGATTTTCTGAAAGCATAAATCCCCTGAGCCTTGGATTTTAGTGAGGTCTTCCTGCAGTAATTAAAAGCTGCTGCCCTCAGTGCAGGAGCAAACAGCAAAGCTGCTGCCTGTGACCATGGACAGAGCAGCATTCAGCCTCACCACGATGTCCTAGAGGGCTAAAGCTACAAGACAACAAGCAGGGATAAAGGCAATAAGTAAAAAACAGAAAAAAAACCCCAATTTTTCCTGTCTAGTGGTCAACAAGTAGAGATAAAAGCAGTAAGAAAATAAAATAAACAAAAAAAAAACCAACCAAACAAAACAAACCCAAGCAATATCTCTGAGCTATTGTTTCTGATCTATTATCAATGTACACTCTATTCCTAGAACTTGGCGAAATTACCACAGCAAGGAACGCATATTTTAGACAGAAAGGAAAGGAAATATTGATATTTTGAAGTTACAGGGAGAGAAATCCACAAAAAGCTTTATTGTAACGTATCAGAGTTCTTGAATTTTAGAGATAATGCCAATCTTGCAGCTTCACGAGCTTCCTGCAAAGCACTGAGACACACAAGTACAAGAGTTAAATTAAAACCCAATTCCACTGATGAGTGATTAAGAAATCTCATTTTTTACCCTTCCACATTGCTAAGCAATAAGAGGAGGCACCGAGGGCTGCACTAACCCAGGTTCCTGAAAGGCTGAGGAATGCTTTGCCAGGCACAGAGAGTGGTGTCAGGATGATGAATCCCCTGAAATGTCAGAACTGAGAACTTCACCGCTCAGGTGTCTTTACAGCCAGGTATTTACCCATCAGCAGGCACTTCCAGGCTGCCACAAATCTTGAGGAGCAGCAGAGAAGATATTTAAGGAAGTGATTGATAGGCTTGGAAATCTAAAGTGGTGCCCGTTGCTTCCAGGCTCCTGTGCACGGTGATCACACTGAAAGGAGGGGGGGAAAAAAAGGGCAATTTTGGAGCTGTAAATAAATTTTATTTACTTTGCTTGCTCACTTTTTTTCTCATTGAGGTTTTATTTATTAAATTTAAAGGAAAAGGTGTGCCTGAAATGATTAAAGAACTGGAATATCGTGTTAAACAGATGATCTGTGTACGCTGAAAAGAGGAATCCATGTGATATTGAGACAATTTTTATTGCTGTACAAATGCAACCCTGCTAGAAGATTCTACAGTGTCACCAGCAATTGATTTAGACACTGTACACGCTGAGGATTATGATGACAAAAAGGAGTTCCCTTTTCATTTTGCCCATGCTTAAATTAAATTATTTTAAATTATTTCACTACGTGTACCTGTAGATAAACACAAGGCAAAGAAAAGGATTTTTCTCTTTTAGGAAAATTGGATTGTTGAAAAATTCAAAAGAAAAGTAATTGCTTGTGTTGAATCTTCCTTCTGCTTCTTCTTTTTTTATTTCTTTATTTTTCCCCAAAGATCATTAGCTGTTTGGCACGAGTGCAGGAGTATGAATATATCTCCCAGTAAGAGCTTTTACAAATCTGAAGATCCATTTCAGAAGGGAAAGCTTTCCCTTAACTGTAATAACTCCTGTTAGCAGCCTCCGTGAAGAAGTGGAGATGGTGTTAAAAATTATAATCAATGACTCGAGGGAGAGCTACAAATTACTTTGCCACATTAGAGGAAAATCGAAGCTCACAAACAGCAAACCTTCTCTGATAATGGAGGCATGAAAGGCAATGCAGAGTGAAATACAAGGTGGTGGCTGCCTCTCTCCTCTTAGCAAGGACATCCCACCACACAGAAGAAATCAGAAACTGAAAAGAAAAGCACAAAAGAAAGAAAAAGCCTGCTGGAATCCGGCAAGGTGGGCAAGGGTTACCTCTCTGGGATTGAAGATATTCATATTCAGGGGCCATAGAAAGTGGAACATATTTGCAGGCAGCTCATAAACATCTGCACATCTGCCAAGCCTGTTGCAAGGAGGAGGTTATGAAACCAGAACAGAGTCTACCTAAAGCAGGAAATGTTTATTCTTCTTAATGAGCTTCCTCTAATTCACACAGACTGCATTACTTCACCAAAGCAGTAGCTAGAAGGCTCATTAATTGATTTTTTAAAAAAAACCTTGCTGCACACCTCCACTTGTTACATCCCTTGGTGTCTGTTCAGCATCAGGATGTGCCATGTGGTGTCTTCTTTGACCCCAATGTCCCTGCAGGGTTTGGATGCTCTCCCTCTTACACAGATGCACACCAAGAACATGCTGATGAGGAGTTCTTTAGGACCATTTTCCCCTTCAGCCAGTTACCCACATTAATGGGTACCAAAGGCAGCCTTCGAAACTCTGTGTAAAGGACACCAGCCAGACTTTTGCTGCCCTGGTCATGCACTGCCACAGTGCAGATTCACCAGTCTTCTATCATTATCATCTGGAGAGAGAATTGCTCATGTCTCCCCAGACACCCTGAAGCCTTTTAGATAAGAGAAAAATGAGATTACTTCAATTCTACATGCAAAGCTTCAAGAAACAGTTTAGATGCTGAGAAGCGTAAATAAAAGATTATTAAAGCCTATAAAAAACGCAAAAACAAAATTCATAAACTAAACGATGGGCTGGGTTTTAACCCAGAGGATCAGCCTCTTTTTACATCCAGAGTAGAAAAAGGCTGTCAGCAATTTTTTCAACTCTTCTAATTCTAGTCTTCAAGCAATACCCTCCTCCAAGCTATTGCCCTCATGGAATAAACCACGATCTGAGGCCACAGCTCATATATTCATTTATACAAAATTTCAGTCTCTCCAGAATTCCTGGTCATATTGCAAACCTTGGGCAAATGTCTTGGATTTATTCTGCTTGTAATTATCTAAATGTCTCTGAGAGGACCAGAGACTGCCAGACCACATCTGTAACAGCAAATCAAACAGCCAGGGCAGGGACCAAGGCACAAACCTGCAATCATCTAATCTAAGTGTAACCCCTCTCCCTGGCATAGTTCTGGCCTGAATCAATACATATTCCTAAATAAGTCCCAGGCATGATGCAGAAGTTGGCACGGGCAAAGCAGCATTCCCAGTTAAGTCATATAGATGTTTGGTCCCATTTTGAAAGCTGAGAGATTTTCACAGACCAGAGCCAGCAAATGGTCTCTGGCCCATTTCAATTATTGATATAGTTTTCCCCTACTGTGGAGCCTCCGACGTGCTGATGTCTTATCTATGTGGACTGGATGGAGCCATCAAACAAGGAGAGTAAACAAAGGTTGCTTCTGCCAAGCCCAGAGATTGGCAGAGTTCTGGCTTTGGCTGCAGAAATCACACAGCTGGGTGAATGCTGAATGTCTCACAGGCTGACAGGGAGCAGTTTATTTTTAGAAAACTACGTACAACAAAAGTTATACTAAGAACTGTTCATCATGTGCACATGTGAAGAAGAGTCATACAGAAGGCTTGGGTTTGGATACTTATTGTTAGAGACAACACCAGCCAAATTAATTAATTGATGAATGACCCACTCTGCTTAGCTTTCAGAATCAGAGTCTTGGAATTGTTGGGTTGGAAGGGACCTTAAAGCCCATCCAGTTCCACTCCCTGCCATGGGCAGGGACACCTTCCACTAGCCCAGGTTACTCCAAGTGTCCTCCAAGGACACTTCCAGGGATGGGG
>JAWWEW010000078.1:2955374-2980251 GCA_035583185.1 Anabacerthia variegaticeps
CCCTGCCATGGGCAGGGACACCTTCCACTAGCCCAGGTTACTCCAAGTGTCCTCCAAGGACACTTCCAGGGATGGGGAAGCCACAGCTTCTCTGGGCAACCTGTGCCAGGGCCTGCCCACCCTCACAGAGAAGAATTTCTTCCTAATGTCTAATCTAACTCTACTCTCTTTCACTTCAAAGCCATTCCCCCTTGTCCTATTGCATCAATTAATTACAAGTTTGGGGATGAATGACCCTCTCTGTGTGGCTCTCAGAAGTCACAGGGTGCCCAGATCCTCTTCCACAGATAACAAAAACTTGTCCCAGGCACCACCTGCAAAACCTGACTATTTATTCCAAGCCCCAGAGGCCAACACTGACAGTTCTGGAGAGCTGATGCATCAGTCACCATTGTTAAATGTCACCCACCCAAGGAAGGCCCAGAGTCGTTAATGAAAATAAAAGTTCACAATTTGTTATGCATCACATCTAAAAATAGGAGCCTTTTCAAGAGCACAATGCCTCCAGTGATTCATTGCTGTGGTCAGAAGTGATGGGTTCATTTATTCCTAGATGGTGATTTACTGGAGTTCTCATTGTTGTCCTAATTCTACCACTGAAGTCACTGATGGCATCACAACTTCCCATTCACAAATCTAAAATCAGAAGGTGTTTTACATCATCTACTTTTATTTCCTGTGGAACGTAGTCCATGGATTTCTCTAACTGCTTCTCCAACAGGTTTCCATTCAAATATTTATGAGGAACATTCTGTACCAACATCCTTCATTTAGGTACCCCAACAGGACTAATATTTCTCACATTTTGTTTTTAAACAGTTAGACAGTGGAAACCCCTTCCAAGTCAGATGACAATAAACTTTTAGGCTGTCTTTCCCTGACAGTGGGCTCCTAATTTACCTAAGTGAAGGTATCAATATGCCTTGATCAAAGATGAGGGTGAAGATCAGAGGCTTAGCAAAGCTGCCTGGGTAAAGCCCAGTGTGCTGGCTGATGGGCTGGGTCATGCTGTGAGCTTTACTGATGGATTTGGCCAGACCTTCACTGCCTTTAGCAAGAGTTTAAACACCTGGATTGTGTCTGGGCACTTATGTCAGACACACAGACTGAACGTTTTTAAACTGGAGCTGAATACAGCTCAAGGGTTTCCTTCAGTGTCCTGGTGCACTGGCTCCACATGGAAAATATAAATAGAACTATGTAATTGTAATATAATATAAGAAACGCTAAATGATATTAATTTAATGCTTATTTTTCATTTGCACCCAACTCTGGACACAGTGTTGCATCCTGGGGGTAAGGCACTTTGTGCTCTCTGCATCAGAGATAAAAACTTAGTGAATAAAACATACCTGAATGTAAAAAACCCCTTGTAATTCCCTGCAAGCAGTGCAGGTTTGTCCCTGTGTGTGCAAACGATAAAATTATTCCTGCTCTGAGCATTTTTTGTTTCATATTAAGTTACATTTTGTTCATTATTTTTATATTAAATTATCTTTTGTTCATTATTTTTATATTAAACATCCATTGTAAACACATTTTCCTCTTCAATCACCAGAAAATCTAACATTTAATATTTACACAAGGTGATAAATTATTTTAGAACTAGCTTGTTCTCAGTGCAAATTTGTCTTGTACATCCCACCAAGGAATAATTTAATATTTGACATGCAGATGCCACTGAAATCTATATTAAAAAAATAATCAAATCCCTAAATTCTGAAACTTTCCTCATAGAACATGCAGCAGGAAGTTTGCTGTGATGCAAAAACATTAGAGATTGAAGTGTCAATCACTTCTTGGAATTAAAACATCAGTCTTTGTTTCTCCCCTTCTCATTCCTGGTCCCCAGAGTATAATTTTTTAACATAATTTGCAAAGCTTAAGGGTGTAATAAACAGTTTACAACATTATATCCTCTCAGGTTTGAGGATGGCATTTCTGAGAATGCATTCAGCCTGCAGAGAGCACTACAAGTGAAAGCAGAAGGTACAGCAGGTTGAGCAGATTATGGGATGAAAGAAAAGAGAAAAATAACAATGGGATGTTTTTTCCCCCCTTCTCTTTCACCTCACTGATTCTCAATAGTTAAACTTTTTATTATTATTGTTATTAACATAAGATTTCAAGCTTGGGAGCTGTCACAGGTTTTGTCACGTGCTGTGTGAAACAATAATAACAGGCATCAAATGTGTAGAATGGCTATTTACATTCTTCTAAATCCTTTAAGTGAAATAATGGAGGTCAGGATACATTTCCAAGCATTCTTGCAGAACTCCTTCACAATTTCTCCCCATTGTTCAAAGATGACAAGTGGGAAATGGACCAAGAAGAGCTCTTTGGGGATCATCCCAGCCCCAGGTATGTTATACCTGTTGTTTGCTGGGTGTCTCCCACTTGCATGTCTGCATTACACTGCAATTCAGTTTTGATGAGGCTTCTCTTTGCTACATTTGCCTGACCCCTAAATAAGAAAATCAGCATTTCCTTATGCATAACATTTTTATTTCTTCTCTATATTTGAAGTTTAGCATGGACTAAAAATCATTTGGCCCTTGTATATTGTAAGAAATTGGGATTTTGATATTTGTGGTTACTTTTTATGTGTTTATTTATTACAGAATGAAGGAGTTTAATCATGGTGTGATCAAAATCTAGTCTTTTTTTCCAAAACATTACCTGCTTTTACAGCTACTCAGAGGAACATTTTTAGCATGAAGAAGAGGAGTTTGAGAGGACATTTTATTGCTCTCTCCAATTCCCTGAAGGAGGCTGTGGCCAGATGGGGCTCTGTCTCTTCTCCCAGGGAACAGAAGGGAATGGCCTCAGGTTGTGCCAGTGAGGGTTTACTTTGGATATTAGTGAAAAATTCTTCATGGAAAGGGTTGTCAAGCACAGGAACTGGCTGGAGTCACCACCCCTGGAGGGATTTAAAAGGTGTGCAGATGTGTCACCTTGGGACATGGTTAATGGTTGGACTCTTAGAGTCTTTTACAACATAAATAGTGCTGTGGTTCTATGAGTCCACAAAATATTAAATAGGACTTTTGTACCGTTGGCCAAAGAGAAGCATCAGGTACCCACATCATCAATTACGACTCTGAAATGGCTTTATTTTCCTCAGAATCCCTCCTGTGTGTCCAGCTGGATGTGAGTCCTGGCTGAGTGATGGTCAGCAGTGTGAGGTCCTTCCCTGTCTGCTGGCTCACAGTGAGCAATCAGTGCATCAGGGTTTCCATCCAGTGTCATTTGGGATTCTGACCCTCAGACAGTTTTGTCTGTTCACCTCAGTGGAGCCGAATTCTGCTCCCTGAGCACTGGGGCCGTGACCCCAGGTGGAAAACCCACTTGACAGCTTCCTTGAGCCCTCTCATTCATCCAGGCGTGAATTCACCACCCTATCAGACAGGAAATATGGAACAAACAACAAGCATTTTGAAAAACCTCTCAAAATATTTTCCACCTAATTTGGAGTGTCATTGACTTGCTTTGTTTTTATCTCACTGAGACATAACTGAGATATTTTAAAATTATCTGTTTTTTTTTTTTTGTTCTCTCCCCCAATACGTTCAGACACAATTTAATGTCTTTGAAAATCCCAACCAGAAAAACCAAGTAAGAATAACAAAGTAAGCCAGGGACAAGCAGCTAATGTTGATAGAGCTCAGAGGACTGATAATTGTCATCTGAGGGTAACTAAGCCAAGCAGCAGAACTCAATGGATCTGAGCAATTTTCCAAGAAAATCTTGCTTTCAAAAGGTGGTGAGAAATTAAGGTGGGGAAATAATCTTACAGCTGAATGCACTCTTGCCTCTTAAGACGTATGAATAAAACATCTCTTGGTAATGAGACCTCTCAGGCACAACAAAACTGAGATTTTCAACTATTCCTGCTAGGATTTTAAAAGATAAACAAACGTGTCTTCTCTGCTGAGCCATGCACTATTCAAACAAAGCTCTGGTTTGGTGCTAGAACTCTTAACTAACCATGGGAGGTAGATTCTCAGGGAGGCTGAGATTTAGTTTAAGTAATAAAATATGCATTTTTAAAATTGTTTTTTACTTCTTTTTTATTCTGTCTTAGGACAGAAGTGCAATGACAATATTTTGCTTGCTTTCCAATGCAGTCAAATCTTTACCCAGCTTTGGGTTGTCTTTTGTGAAAGTTCCTACTGATTACATTCCATTATCTTTTATTTCATAACTTCACTGCAGGGGAGAACACAGATGTTAATATTCCTGACACTGAAAATGGAGCTTTTAAAACAATGACTCTAAAATTCTTTTCTGTTACTGAGATAGACTCGTGGTACTCCCCATTGTTGCTTCCACAGCTGCACTTTAAGCCCATGAAATAATATATTCTGAAATAACATTTAAAAAAGTATAGATACATTTGGGAAAGCATTTTTTTAGTGTTTCTTCAGGTAAGATATTCTTAATTAGTTCAGAAACACATTCTATATTTAAATTAAAGCTTCCCCAGGTATTTTGTCTTCTGACTCTCCCACTTAATATGTGTGTGTGTGTAATAATTGTACACATGGACTAAGGCCAGTGTTCTTCTGATATCAGTGAATGTGAAGGACTGAATTTGGTCCTTCATGAGAAGACCCATTAAAAACAGCTTTCTAAACCAGATAGCAGCTCTCAGTGTATCTTTATCACTGTGTATCTTCACAGACAGGACCTCCCCAGGTGAATTGAACCAGCCTGAGGGACCTTCCACATAATCACAGGATGGATGGGGTTGAAAGGGACCTCTGGAGACCACCTAGTTGGTTACACAGGTGACATCCGTGTCAGTTCTGATTATTCTGATTTCCCCTTCCTCAAAATTACCTTCAAACAAGGAATCTCAAGAGTGAGGAAAGAATTGGGTAAGTGATTGTGCACCACCAAGCTGCACAGTGGAGTTCCCCATGAACAGAGATGCTTCTGATCAGCTTTGCTCTTTCCAAGCAGGCTACAGTCCACAGACATTCCAAAGGAAAAGGAAAATAAATAAGCATTGGTAATTTATGTGCAGAAAGAACCCATTAGATGTAAGGGAAGATGATAATAAAACTCATAGACTAAAAACCCAGCAATCTCTTTACTTCTGCTGTGAAAGATAGATGGTCCTAATTTTCCACCTGTGTGGGCTCATAATAGATTTACTCCCAGACTTCCAGCAGCTTTTCCAAAGGCATGGCTGAGAAAGGAGAATCCTGGACCTGAGTATTCTCTAATGTGTTGCTCTAATGCCTTGTGCTGGTTTTGTTTGGGATAGAGTTAATTTTCTTCCCAGTAGTTACTATGGAGCTGTGTTTTAGATTTGTGCTGAAAACAGGCTTTTCAGACTGTCAGGCAAGCACTAATTTTAACCAAATAATGACTTTTAACCAGATGAATTGTGTTTACTTCCCCAAGGCAGACCATGCTCCTAAAAGGAATCTGCCCAGCAGGATTAGCAAATGGACAGTGGGAATTGGAGTGCTTTGGAAAGAAAGTGGATCTATTTATTCACAGGAGCTTTTCAGGGCTCAGGGAGTGCAGCAGCCCCTTGGCACTGCCTTTGCTGCTCCGGTGGAAGGTGTCCCTGCCCATGGCAGGGAGGTGGGAATGAGGTGATCTTTAAGGACCCTTCCAACCCAACCCATCCTACGATTCTGTGATTCTCAGACACTTCTGAAGGCACGGAGGCCATGCAGGAACAGTTGTACCTCAAATCAGCTGTGACTGTGGATAAATCCCCCTGGAGAGACTGAGCCTCGCGGATCTTTTTAATCAGCACATTTAATCTCGAAGACAGTCCTGCAGAAGGTTGCTGGGATGACAATACAAATGGCTTTGTTTTCCTCCTCTGTGCTGGAGCAGGGGCACTGGTGGCGATTAGTTTTGTCACTAAGGCAACTACAGGCAGGGAGAAGGAAGGGTTTTACAGAGCAGTTTTCCCACAGCAGCTCTGCAGCAGCTTGTCTAACACATAAATCCCTCCTTTTCTTGGAGTAAACCAAGGAATGCCTGGTGGAATCATTTAGCCCTGCAATATTAGAAGAGAAGAGCTGTGGGATGTAACAGAGGTGAAGCTCTTTGCTGCAGTGTGGTCTATGCTCTGTTTGTCAGTCCAGGCATGTGTTTCGTGAACAGGAATCAGTTTAAGGCAAGGCAAGATGCCTCCCCTCCTACCTTGCCTGCCCACTTCCCCACCATAACACAAACCAGAAGCTCTGCAACATGCCAGAATGAGAGAATCAATTATATCTCTGTCTCTGAGGGACAAGCAGAGCCTATAATGCAGATGTTTTTACAGCTGGGAGTACTGCTGATGATTTAGTGGTTTAGGATAATTGGTCCCTAGCATAGTTGTTTTTACAGATGAAGAGTGGGGAAAGGATTTGAGTGGGGGGGAAAGGAAGAGAATGATAAATGCTACCAAAAAGGATGTGAGCTGCCATTAAATGTATTTGACAAGAGGTAGCACTTAAAAATAATGTTTAACAGAAACAGTTTGGAGAGAGACCTAGCACAGAGAGCAGCAGCAATTCCAGCTCTTGCTGAGCCCTCCCTGCCTCTGGAGCTGCTGCCCTACTCCGTATGCACAGTGCTTCCCTTTTTGCATAAATCCTCTGCTTTGCTCACAGCAGGTGACCAAAGGAGAATCGAGAATTGACTGAAACACAATTCACGGCTTTGTTTACCACACTGGTAAATATTTCTCTCCTCTAACAGTATTATCCACGCTGCCAGAGGAGCAGGTATTGATATCTTTGGTGTGGTATCAAGCCATGACACTTCTTGGCCCCATTATCCCATAATGAGGCAGCAAACAGCTGACCTTGGTATTTGGGATGTCAGTGTATATTATTTATCTATCAAGATCATATTAGAGCCCAGCTTAAGCAAGCAAATCCAAATCCCAGGGCACTGACACACAGTTTTCTTTCTGCCACATACATAATATTTAAGGCTCACTGTGGTGACAGTAAAACACCCCACTTGATCATTTATTATTATCTCTATCAGTCTTAACAGATGAAAGGGTTTTAAGGGCTAAATAGCAAGAGGAGGAATTAAATAATGGAATCCTCTACCCCCAGGATTACTTGAAACACAACCAGGAATGGGAACTCCATCACCTAAGCAGAAGTTCCAGTACTCTAAGAAATGCCCCAGGTGATCTCACCTGGACTTCCAGTTGCCCCATCAGCAAGGACAAGATCAGCTGCAGGTCCTGTGTCCCACCTACAAGCCCAATCCAAATGTGTGGGCTGTGGCACAAATCTCATTTTTGGCAGCACAGCCCAACTCTGGAGGTCTAAAACAATTCCAAATTGGAATAAATGAATACCAGAACCTGTATTCCTGTACTGAGCAGCCACAGTCATTCTGTGTAGCCTCAAAATCCAGGTTTATAGTTTTCCCAAATGTTTACATGAGTGAGATGGTGGATTTAATTGATTATACATAAAAATAGCAAATTTTACTACCATTATTGATGAGTGATGAACAATAAAAATAGACATAGTCTTTCCTCTGTCCCTGTACAATTATGTCATGGAATATTGATCTGGTACAATCACTTTTTATTTCTAAATCTACCTTGACACACATACTTACTCATATCCTCAGAATTACTTGGCATGGATGTTTCTTTGCTAATGATGTAAAACCCAGAGTAACTTCTACCAAAATATGTAATCTAATTTTGGATACCATTCAGAAAAGTGGAGGTTATTTTAAGTCCAAAGGGATTAAAATTTGCTTGTAGACCCTGTGGGTGAGATTTACAGGTAGTGTAAATATTCCCAAAGACTTCACCTGCATTCGGTGGCTTTGTCAGATTCGTTCCTGCTCAGAGGTGGGATGAGGAAGTCTGATATTTTCTCCTATAACCAAAAACATCTCTTAGGGCAGAAATTCAGGTGTTGCTGATGTCAGAATATGTGTGGATGTGTGCATGTGTGGAGATGATTCATGGAAACACTGTCCAAGCATGTCACCTCTGTGGCCCAGGTGATGTTTTGTCTGCATCTTCTGTCGCCTGTGTGAAAGAGAAGGGGAGAAACCCAGGATGGTTTAAATGAGAGCAGGTCTCCTCTTTGGCAACCCTAAACCATGGAAAGAGAATGTGGTGTCCCCCAGATGGTCATGTTTTCCACAGGCTACTGAAATGAAAGTGGATGTTTCAACATTGAATAGATGTTTCTAAATGCTCCTCTCTGAGGTGTGATATGCACTCAAGACTACATGGATCTAAGCTATAATTTCCAGTTCAGTGCTTTAACTATAAACCAGAATTTAACTGCTAATTTGTCTTTATTGTCAGAAGCAGGTAAGAAAAATTTTCTATGAATTATAGTTGCCATTAAACCTCCTTCTCATAGATTCTGAATGTTCTGTCCTCCAAAAGGTTTCAGGAGAGATCAAAATACACATTTAACTCTGAAAGAATGTCCATTTCTTGTATTAGTTGGAATCATAAAAAACCCAAGACCTTTCCCTACAAACATCGCCAAAATTTTTTAGTCATAGACAGAAAATGGACAAATAAGTAATAAAAGTTTGGAGAGTTCCTAGGTCAGCTCAGTTGCCAAGTGAGCTGCTGGTTTCAGGCCACTGACTTCAGCTGAGGTTTGTTAGAACATTGGGTCTCAGTTCACTTTTTGATCTTGGAGAAATGTAATCAGGACTTGTATTTATGATAAATTTAAACCATCTGATCAATGGCACAGACTTAAAAGGCTGTGTTGTAAATTCGTTCTTAGCAGAAAAGAATTCTGATTGTTGTAGATGTTGTTTATCTTGTGTCAGGTTTCTTCTGGGCTTCTTTTTTTTCCAGTAAGCCAACAACAGAATTCCACAGAGCCTTTGTTCTTCAAGGAAGATAAAACAAATTGTCATCAGATTACCTTGAATATAGAGGGAGTCTTTGTAGGAGCCAGGGTTAGAATCCAGCATTTCTGTCCTTGGGTTGTTTCCTGTGTGAAACAGAGAATTGTACAGCAGTGCTTAGAAAGATTGCAGCCGGACCTGCCTAACTGATCATCCCCAGATAGGGCACATCAGGATGTTCCATCTGACTTCCTTCCAGCAAGCCGAGGAAATAACAACAACCTACAAACATATCTTGGCAGATTCCAGCCTGCCAGCAGGTTAACATTCCCTGGAAATGTAAAGCAGCTGTTCCATAAGGGGAATGTTTTACATCTGCCTCACCCTGTTCTCAGCCCTGGAAGACAATGCTGTGACAGAGAATAAAGTTTCTTGGACTTGAAATGTTTGTTCTTTTAACTCAGGTTAAGTCAACATTAATGTTTGCACCTTGAGCGTGCACCAGCCCTCAGGTTTAGGTCCCTTCAGTGTCATACCCCGAGTTACCCGCCCAGAATTTCAATTAAACACATTCTTTTGCTTTAGCACATCCCTGCTACAACAGGTTTACTTGAGAAGAAAATGAATCATGCCCTGAATATTGGCTCTGTGGACCTGGTGTGCATCGAGTACAAGGGAGTGTAGGCTGGGTGAGTAATGGAAATGTCTGCATTGAGCCAGCAGTGCTTCTGGAGAGGAGACATTCACTGCTTGGCTCTGCCCTGAGCTGCCAAACAGCAGCAAAAAACTGTAGGAGACTGAAGAGTAGACCAAGGACTTTTGTGTCAAGGGTAGGGGCTGATGAGAAATATTTGTTTGCTGTGTTTCCCGTTCCTTTTCATGATCATACAAGAGGAAGGGAGAGTCTTACAGATGGAAAGGAGGTGGGTGCTGGAGGAGGTTGTGGGCAGATTTGTTGAGTATTTTCAGGCATTATAAAAATGGTCTCTGCAAAAAAAACTACGACTACCCAGGAGTGGACTATGGTCCTGCAATGAAGCAGAGAGCACTTGTGATCAGGGTGACTGAACACAGGGAAAGGCTGAATTGTGGTTCCTGAAGTTTATTTCAAATATATGTGATAGTGAGGCAAGAATTCATCGATATTTCATCCAGAGATTTTAGTATTCTGTTCAAGAATTTCTGTGTGCAGCTTAAGTGTGGGTTTGTAAATAACTCACAGTTAGGTTTGGATTTTACAGCTGGGTAGAAATACACTGCAATGGTTTCAGTTAGAAAGCCACAAGCCTAAAAGCATTTCAATTGACTTATTAGTGGGTTAAACGTAAGGGAATGATGAACATCCACTCACCCAACCATTCTCCAAATCAACATGAAAAAGCAAAGGAATGGGAAAAAACCCCAAAACATTTTGTAGAATGTTTTAGGGCGATTTGCAATGGAACTGTGTTCCAGAATGTCAGGCAAGCACTAATTTTAACCAGATAATCCTTTCACCTGATTTGGATTTATTTCCCCAAGACAGGCCGTGTTCCAAGCAGGAATCTGCCCAGCAGGGTTAGAAAATGGACAGCAGGAATTGGAATGTTTTTAAAAAGAAATCGGAGGTATTTCATAACAGGAACTTTTCAGGGCTCAGGGAGTGCAGCAGCCCCTTGACACTGTCTTTGGTGTTCTGGTGGAAGGTGGCCCTTTCCCATGGCAGGAGGTTAGAACAAGACAGCCCCAGGAGCAATATCTCTGAGGTCACAGCCATTTTTCTTTTCTTCTTCTTCTTTCTCATGCTTCCAAGTCCTCTTTCTTTCAATAAATAAGTGTTTTCTTTCTCATGGACATGGAAAAGCTTGGGATATTGTTACCACTTCATCTCTTCTCTAGTAATAAACTTCATCCAAAGAGCACTCCAGTCTGTGGTTGCTGTGATCTTTCTCAGCTGTTTTGTGGGGGATAAAAAACAAGAAGAAAGAATGGAAAGAAACCAATAAACTGTCATCTCCATGTAAAAAGGGATAACATGTTACTTTTCCCTCCGTGCATGAACATAAATTGCTTCAAGGTTTTGGTGAACTTGCACACGAGTTGCTTTGTTTTGCTTTGAAGGGAGGATCTAAATGACTTTGAGCAGGGCTGTGGGTGGGTGGCAGCACCAGACTCACTGGTGAGCTGTGAGTGCAGTGTTGTCATTGGGCATGGCTGGAAAATCATCTTCTCAGAAAGGCAGGGCAGGAACTGGAAAGGTACTCTGGCATTATTCCTGCAGGCAAGTGTGTCTAGTTGGAAGGGAAATGAACTGCAAGGTAGGACAGTGGGGTTGAGGGAGCTGCCAGGATCAACACTGCAGTTTGCTCAAGACGGGGCATTTGGGGGAGGTTTAACTTTCATAGAATCATTTGGGTTGGAAGGGACCTCTAAAAGTGATCTAGTCCAAGAGCCCTTGGGGTGGCTCCAAGCTGGCCTTGAATATTTCCAGGGATGGGGCATCCACCACCTCTCTGTGGTGTGCCAGTGTTTTGCCACCCTCACTGTTAAAATCCTCCTCCATTTATCCAGTCTGAATGTCCCTTTTGAGTTTGAAGCCATTATCCCTTGTCCTGTCACTACAGGTCCTACTAAAAAGTCTTTCCCCATCTTTCTTATAGGTCCCCCCTTAAGCAAATCAACAGAAACTGCAAATGCTGCTGCAGAACTGCATTTACTTCTCTGGCTTGTCAGGGATATGATACCTATTGGTACTTTAAAATCTTGGACTTGGTGATCTTAAAGGTCTCTTCCAGCCTTGACGATTCTATGATCTTTCTTAGAAAAAAATACTTAATTTATGACAGCTGCTTGATTCTTCTGTGATTGGGGTAATTGGATGAGAGACCTCCAGAGATCCATTCCAACCTTAAGTATCCTGTGATTCTGTATTAAACACATTTATCTGTGTGGAGCCACAGAAGGCCAGGAGGTATATTGGTGGAAGTATAAAGGCATCAGAATGATGTGGTTTAGGAGCAAAGAGTAGGATGCACAACTAGTTTTTATTTACAAGGTTCTCACAGATGTTGTTTTTCATTCTGACACATTCCTTTTCCTGATAAAGCTATTTGAAAAATTGGTCCCAACAATGGACAGAAAACCCCAGTATTGGTAGGGATGTCGTTTATGGGCAGAAGACACTCCATTCCATGGCATGGTAGTTGAGTTGCATCAGATTAACAAACATAGGTGGGATTTTGCTGTACATTATAAGTGATTGTATCCAGAAATGAACTTGTACTTTCATCTTTTCTGAGCATTACCCTGTCACCCTTCTGACCTGAAAGAGATAGTAAGCCATGTCTCTCCTTTGCAGTGAAAAAGATTGACTCTATCAACCCACCACTATCCAAGAGGATGGAAATTTCCTGACAAACAAAAATGCATCGAAATGTCAAAAATTATATTAGTTCTGCTATGACAACAAATACAATTGGTGTTGATTTCCTGAATTTGTAGCTGTCTTTTGTTTTCTTCAGAAGCTTATTTGCAGGAAGGAACTGCAATTAAAAACAAAACAACAAAACAAATCACACTAACAAAAAAACAACACCACAAAACCCACAACCCCCCCTAAATAAAACCCCACAAAACTAAGCAGAACAAAACCCAAACACACTGAGATAGTGCCAATTATAACTGATATTTCACAAAAGAATTATGGTATTGCACTGCACCAGTGTTTTAAGTGTCAGGCATGGATGATCTGGGAAATGATCTGCTGCAAAATTGCTCCAAGGCTTTAAAGAATTTCTGTAGTGACATGTTAAGTGTGACAAGAAAAGCCTATTCACGAACACTTGCACTTTTGTCATGTTTGAACAATGATCCATTAATAATGTTTCCATAAAACATTTTCATGTGCTTAGGGTTAAACACATGAGAGAGAGAAATAAGAGATGATTCGTAGCTGTACCTTCAGGTGCTTTCTTGAATGGACAGAGTCATAAAAGGCAGGCACTGATTCTGTAAGCTCTTGTACTGGGATCCAGAGTTCCTTCCAAACACATCACCCTCTTAGAATCAGGTCTTTAGAAGTGAATTCAAACTCTACAGCCAAGAACTGTAATGCCTAGAATGTCTTTTGTTTGTATCAATCAGGATTCCTATAAAATTGTCATCTCTTATGGAAATAACTAAACTGCATGTTTGTAGGATGAATACCAAGGTTTTATATACCTATACTGTAACATCTTCTCTCTCAGTTTCATTTTCAAATGAATTTTCAAACAGAGATCCTCTCTTTACCCCAAATGAAAGGAGAGTGTATGGCAAATGCAGTTTACCAGAGTGGAGTCATGTCCAGAAGGAAGCATTTGAGTGATTTTGATCCTTCCCAGACGTAAGCCTGTTGTTTGTCATTCCAATCCTCCACTTCTGTTGCTCTGGCAGCTCAAAACACCAGCCTGATGATTGGAGGTCAATATAACTGACTGACAAGGTGGCCACTCTGTTTCCAAACACTGCTATCCCTCTTGGAGGAGCAATCCTTAATTTAGAATCACAGAATAATTAAGATTGAAAAAGACCTCTAAGATCATAGAGTCCAACCATTAACCCAGCATTGCCAGATCCACCACTAACCCATGTCCCTAAGTGTCCCATCTTAATGATTTTTTAACACTTCCAGGGATGGGGATTCCATCACTTCCCTGGGCAACCTGTTCCAGAGCTTGACAACCTTTCTGGTGATGGAATTTGGAGGCCAACTAGCCTAATTACAATGTAGATATGGTGAACTACTGATCAACTAAATAAAATGTTCATATTTATGATAACAAAATTGAATAGCTCTGAAATTTCCAGGGGAAACAAAAGTCCTATTTACAATCTTTCCCATGTAAAACTGATGCAATTCCTTCAGAATCAGTGTTGTTTGCCCAGATTATCTCCTTTCCTTTTATAAGTTCATATATCACCAAGAAGCCTTGGCTCTGTAGTCAAGGAAAATAATGACAGTGAAGATTCCAGGAAACACTTCAATATTATGGAAAAAAAAAATGCACTGTGCATCTGGATAAAAACTGAAAGGAGAAGATCCATCTGAGAAAAGCCAGCAATGTGGTGGTAGCAACACCTACCCAGAAGCACCAAAGAGACTTTAGGGACTAACACAAGACTCTTCCAAAAGTCAGCCATTCTCTCTAGGTCACTTCTTATTCTCAAGGTTATAGAGGAGGTCCATGGGAGAATTAACAGCTCATTTTGCTGTTATCAGCCACCCTACAAAGAACCATCCCTTCTGCCAGGAACTTGCCAGCTTTTCACTTCCATATGTGTCTGTGTGCAAGGGGTTCATTACAAATTGGTCTGGACTTGACTCTCTGAGCATTCATTTCTCTGAGTTTCCCTGCAAAGACTACTACTCTGACTCTTCACTGCATAAAGAAAAGAGGTGCAAGGTCCTGTTCAATGGGTGAAACTACCCACCCTCTGTACAAAACGTGCACTGCCACCTTTTCTGAGCTGTGATTTAAAAAACAGAGGAGTTGGTACTGAACCTGGAGCTTAAAGGTTCATAAATCCTAATTGGCCAAAACCTGACTTGTGACTTATATGATTTATATGATTTATATCCCAATGTATGCAGGTTGTCACACAAGAATTTTCTGTAGAGAAATTGGAGAAGTTCGAAAAGTTGAAATACAACAATGAGAACCAGTGAAGAACGTTTAGATAAATTACTCGGATTGACCACTTGGTTAGTTGATTAAAAAAAAAACAAAAACAAACAAACAACAAAACCACCAACATTTCCCAGAGAAAACAGTCCTTATTCAGAGTGGTTTCAGCTGGAAATGTCTGGCAAGGCCCATTTACCACTGCTCTGTTGTTAACACACGGCAGAGTCATCAATCTTACACGTGAGCACCTCTTCATCCTGTGATGAAATGCAGCCACCCACAGTGGAATTTCACATTAGGAGGGCACCAACACATAGAAGACACTTTGCAAATGTGAATGTAGGCACATGTGTCTAAACTCTCAGTCTCACAGACTGCTAATCCTCCTTTCTTCCCATGCAGCAGTGCTAATGGTTCACCTCCAAATCCACTATTTAAAAATCTGCATGAGCCTCCTATAGTGTGTATGTATTTCCCCCCGTTCTATCTACCTAACATTGGTTCATCTGCTCACCTTTCCAAAATTACGATTTTATTCACATGCCCTTATAGACCTTTGAATGTTAACTGCCCCATGAGATGAATGGCAAGCCCAGTTAAGAGAATTCCCATTCCAGTCAGATGTTTCCTCTGTTTTCTTGGTTGCTTGTTTGTCTGGTGGTGATTAAGGTTGCAGTTCCACTCATTAGTGAAGTGTATTAAATGGTAATACCAATGACTGACAGCAGCACTGCAGTGGGACTGCACAAATCCATAAAAACATGCCAAACAAAGCTTTTTGAGCAAAATGTCTCCAGGCATGGTGGCAATGTTTGCTCTTTGCTGCCTGCCTGACTCATGACCAACGTAAGGGATGTAACAAGACTGTCACACATAGTACCATTATGGCTCATGGTTCAAGTAAAACTGCCTTAAACTCTGAGGTGCCAGCATAAGTTGACTTGGGGTCTGAGTGACAAAAAAATTGAAAGAAAACTTCTACTCTTAGAAATTGTACTCAGGATCTTGTAATACTGAGGTATCAATCTACATAATTTTCCACTTGGGGGACAGATGCTGTATAGAGATGTAAAGAATGACTGTCCTCATCATAAAGACTTTTTAAGATGTAATAGATGGATGAAATAAAAGAATGTTGGAGATGGCACTGGCAGAAATGATTTGCAAAATTAAGGAGATATTTAGCCCAGAAGAGGGAGATGAACATTTTTAAAACCAGCTTGAGAAGGTAATCAAAACTTACTATTAACCTACTTATAAATGGACAGCTGTGAGATGGAGAAAAGTTACTGAAATAGAAATCTCTGTGGGCCCATCTCTGTGTGGGCAGGGCATGGCTCAGTTTTACAAAGAAGTACAGGATATGGGATCATGTCTGTATTTTAATCTATATTCACCTAATGATGGCCAACTTCAAATTCTATGAATTATCAGTATCTCAAAGACATAAAAATCCATCATATTTTATCCCTATTTATTTATCCATATGCCAGCGTGCAGTGCAGGAATTGCAAGTAGCCCCATTGTAAATTTTTTTATGCTAGTGGTGAAGATCTGAGACAAATTCCACAGCCAAATGATCAGCCAGCAATGTCTTCTCTGGCCTTTCTGCTCAAAGGGTTCAATATGTCATGCTCGAGAGTCAAGGACATCATGGAAGCAGTGAGGGACCTTGGGAAGGCAGAAGATAGGCCAGGGTATGGTTCTAGAGATGAGGGACTTCACGGACGGGGTATTATTGTAGGTGTGAGAAGGTAGAGAGGATTCTTGAATTTAGTAAGACTACAGTGATCTATTTGGAGTGAATTCCAAAAATTGAGGGTCCTACATTCCAACATGCACTGCCGTGGGAGACCGGACCTCTTGCATTGTTTCTCAGTCTTGATGATATTTTGAAATCTTGCACCCTTGTAAAAGTCCTAATGGAAAAAGCCCTTCAAGTCTGAGTTGCCTTGAAAACATTCCTTTTCTTGGAGAGGGGGTAATCCAACACACTGTTGCTGTCCTAAATCCATTTCATTCCAGTTAAGCCACTTCCTCTCATATCCTGGTCATTAAGAACCACTGTACATCGGCATCTCATATTCAAAAAAAACCCCAAAAAACAAACCCATTCCCATTAGTCTTCCACAGCACAAAGTACAGATCCCTACAGAAAATATTACCAGGCAATTGTGCCAACACCATCAGTTTTAAGTGTTATTTTCCAAGGTTAGCAGGTTTCAGCTTCTCAAAGCTGTGAGACTCATGAATTTCCTGTTAAAAACTGTTCAGCATTGTAACAGACCTTGCTTTCAGGAAGAATTCCTTGACCTTATATTACATTTTTATATTCATTCTAACACCTTGTCCTTTTAGAGAAATGAATTGTCCTAAGAATCAGGAGAGAAAGCAGCTGTAAAACATTTGGTTGCCATTAATGGGTTCAGTATGCCTTTAGCAATTCTCTAATAAGAGAATAAGGAAACTTAAGAGATCACTTGATCCACTGCCACCCTCCCAAAACAAGACAATTTAACCAAAATCTTTTGTGGGAAGATGACAACAAACCTGCAAATAACTCCACAGAGAGGTTCAAGACCAGCTGCAGTATCTCTTTATTAAATGAGGAGCTGGATATCTCCAGATTTAGGAGAGCAAAGCTGGAGAACATTCATCACATGAGTGTTTCTGGTCCAACCTCCCACTCCAAGGGGGCTCAAACTTCCAAGTGAGAGCAAAACATAAAGCACAATGGTTTTCTCTGAGGCACATGGTGGGATTTTTGGGGTTATCCTGTGCAGGGCCAGGAGTTGGACATAGTGCTCCTTGTAAATCCTTTCCAACCAGGATATTCCACGATTCTATAATTCTTCCAGTGAGCTGTTGCAGAACAATCTGTTCAACTCTCAAATATACAAGGTGGGGAGAGAAGGATGTAGGCAATAATTAGAATGGAGAATGTTGACTGAAATCTCTGAGCTGAGATCCTGCAACTGATACTTCCATGGACTGTGTTTCTCTCTGTTTCCAGCCCACAGGACTTCTAATACTCTGTGGTTTTTCTAAGGCAGCTGAAAGTCTTAATCCAGTTGGTGTGGTCCATGCAAACAATGGGACTGTTGTTTGGATGCCTTTCATGTCCACCCCTTCTTCCCACTCCATTTGGTTTTGGGTGTGGAGACCTGTCACTGACTTCAACAGGAGGAGCATTTGTCTCTTAATTTAAAACAACTCATTTTGTTAATTGCTCACAGAGTTTCTCCTGTTGCTAGGGGGAGGATATTTTGACAGAATTAAAAGAATTAAAAGATCCTTGTCACTTCTCAAGGACAGTTTTGTTGGTGGAACCATCCAGCAAGTTCCTTAAATCTCTTCAGAACCGATGACAACATTTCCAAAGTTTAGCTCGTATAACAGAGGTGACTACACTGTTTGTCACAAAAGGAGGATTGCAATGTGTTAAGCTACTAAAAGACTTCCTTATTTTTAGAAATTAATATTTTTAGGTGTTGCTATGGAAGCAGCTTTGAATGTGATCAGGATGGGATAACACAGGACTTAAAATATACTTGCAGAAAATTATCTACTCACTCCTTGAGCATCCTGAAGGTCTCAGGAAATAGAGCAGGTGACACAGACTGTAAACACAAGTGGAGGCATTGCATAATTCCAATCAGGTGAAATGGATCCTGAGATGAGAAGTGGGGAGGTACAGCCTTGGATCCACAGCATGCACTGGTAGGCTGTAAATACCATTTCCAGATGGAACTCCACACCAGTCAGGAAAAATCTTCCTGTGGAGCAAGACATTTCTTGCAGAACAGCAGACACATTGATATTCAAATGTGTACAAATAGTGGGGTTTAATCTCCTGCTCTAGAAATAAACAGCTTATCTGTGCAGTTATACTTTCAGCAAACTCCTCCCAGCTGAAGGAATAAAGAGCAACATCTCAGTCTGAAGTTTAAGAACCTCAGGCAATACAAGCTGGGTCAGAAACACCCCACACCTGGCGCTTTGGTGCCTCTCTCCTTATCAGGCCTTTTATCTTTCTATGAAATGATAAACCATTTGTAGGTAATTCCCTGGAAGTTCCAGCCTGGATCTGTTTCACAAGTCAATAAATTCTGCTCTGGTGAGACTCCACCTGCAGTGCTGCATCCAGTTCTGGGGCTCCCAGCATGGGAAGGACATGGACCTGCTGGAGTGAGCCCAGAGGAGGAAAACAAAGGTGCTCGGGGGGCTGGAGCCCCTCTGCTCTAGAGACAGAATGGGAGAGCTGGAGGTTGTTCAGCCTGGAGAGGAGAAGCTCCAAGGAGACCTCAGAGCCCCTTCCAGTGCCTAAAGGGGCTCCAGGAGAGCTGGAGAGGGATTTGGGACAAGGGATAGAGTGACAGGACAAGGGGGAATGGCTTCCCACTGACAGAAAGTAGGTTTAGATTTGATATTAGGAAAAAAATTGTTCCCCTGTGAGGGTGGGTAAGCCCTGGCATTGGGATTGCCCAGAGAAGCTGTGGCTGCCCCATCCTTGGAAGTGTCCAAGGACAGATTGGACAGGGTTTGGAGCACCCTGGGCTAGTGGAAGGTGTCCCTGCCCATGGCAGGGGGTGTTGGAACAGGATGATATTGAAGGTCCCTTCCAACCCAAATCATTTCACTGCTTTTCCCACTAAGCCTCAAACCCTGGGGTGGAAGTCCATAGGCAGAAAGGAGAAAATAGAGAAGTCATTGTATTGTTTCTTCCATCCACCCTCTGAAATTTCAGCTTGGTTAAAAGGTGCAAAAGTTGCTGAGACATTTATATGTTTGCAAATCCTTTCATATTGGCTTCTTTAAGGAAATTTGGAAGGCTGAATACGGGGAAAAGTTTCAATCCCTTATGTAGATACTTCAAAATTTATTTCACAGGGGCATAATTTGGTTCACATTTGAAAAGGGGGGAAAAGAAAAGGAAAAATAAAAGTAATTCTTCTGTGAATTTGATCATTTGGGCTTATTGACAATCGAATTAAATGGTAATTTTTTTTTAGTTATTAATTAAAATTTATTTAAAAGTTATCATTCGAAACAAGGAGCAAAGTACCCCAGTCCTGACTGGCAGAGGAATAAAACAAGGCACAGAGTAGTGCTGAGCTAAGGACTGTAGTTCCATTAAGAGCACACATTAATGTGTGTCTGTACTTTTTGATTGCACTTGATGCACTGCAATCATCTTTAGAGTTGACAGCACTGACACTTGTGAGTTCAGACAGCCCAGGATCCCACTGAGAGAAGGGAATTTGTCAGTGTATTAAGGCACAGATGAACTTCCAGTAAGCAGCTGCAGTCTCCAACTTCCAAGAAACCTTGATAATTGGAGAATTTCCAGTAAATATTTCTAGCTCCTGAAGGTTCACTTCAAAATTTGGGCATTTTCTTAGAGCAACACACCTGGTTTAACACCTGCTCTCTTCATGTCTGGGATCTTAATAGTGTGTAAAAGAGAAACAAACAGAAGACTCACTCTGCAATTTAGTTTTAAAAACCAAATTCAGTGTTAAAATTCTTTTTTTAGGTGCAGAAGCAACTCGTAATTCCAGCTAGGATTCCCCTGGATGGTCAAGTTACCTCAATTTAAGGCTGCAGATTGATGGACCTCTCAGTGCCTCTCAATGCATTAGGTATTTATTCAAAGGAGTTTTAAACAATTAAACTAAATGCTGATTAGAGAGAATAAATTTCCAGGGACAAAACTGTGAATTCAGCACCTTCTTTGAGGTCCTGGGAAAGGCAAGTCATCACTTCAGGTGTTTAGATCTAACAGGCAATGCAGTAAATCCATTAACAGAGCTGCAGAAATTCTTCAGGACATCAGGTGATTCCAGTTCTGTGTTTGTTTGGGATTTAGTGTTTTGAGATCTTTGTCTTGATCTGATCATAAAGAACCCAAAGATAATGAAGGCACTAATTCCCTTATGTCCTTGTCACCAACATCCTTAAAGCACTCCTGGATTATTATTGTGTCTACACCCCTGTCTAAATGTTCTCCAAGCCTGACAACAGCACTGAATCCTCCAAGTACAAAAATGGAAATGACAAAATGATTTCCTCTGGAAGAGGCAACATGAACTATCTATCCATTTCTGATCCCACCAAATACCAAAAGACACAACTGTATTTCTTGTTACCCAGGAAGCATCTGAAGGGTTTCACTGAAGGATGTTGACAACATGGAGAAAATACAGGGAGGAATAGATGAAAGTTAAAAACAAGTATAGAAAGGAGTGGCTGGCAAGGTAAACCAACCTGCTTTCCTAAACCACAGATGCAAAGGAATGTGAGCAAACAGGTCTAATACTTGAAGATTTTAGAATTATACAGCAAATTGTGGCTAAGTAAGGAAAAAATCCTGTATAGCCAGACATGTGGATACTTATATCCCAAAGACCAATCCATCTCTGAGGGCTGTGTTTATCTGGTGGCCTTCTATGAACTCTCCCCAGCTTGTCAGCCTTTAATGCCTTCTGCTCTACAAGCTTTAGAAGCAGGAGCATGCACACATTCATTTCAGCTTTGGTCAATAGTGCTGCAGCAGTTTATTGACAAAGCAAGATTTGGGTTCAGAGCCTGGGTCATCCAACACTTTGCAACACTGCAGTGAGCTAATCCAGCTAGTGATTTTAGGATTGTAAGAGCAGGCTATGCAAATCTGCCAGGAATTACTTCAGCAGTTGTGCAATTTCAGGGGGTCTTAGGAGGGAAAAATAAAATAACAATTGTGGTTTGCTGGAGACAGATGTTTTCCTCTTTCCCATATTAAAATAGTTGTATCTTCATTAAGTTCGGGTTCTTTTTGCTTTTGTATGAATTAAATCACAACATGAAACCCACACAAAATCCTCTTCATGCATCTACTCCACTTGAAAACACCCTTAAGCACCAAATCCCTGCTGTCACTGACTCAAAAGTGAAGCCCCTTAGACACTGCCATTGAAACTCAGCAGACCTTGATTCACTGGCACTCACGTCCCCAACACCTACAGAACAATTATTATGTGCTCCCTGTGGAAGAAATTGCAAGAAAAATACCTGAACAGCCCATAATAGTTCAGTGCTTCCCTTGGCTCCATTTTGCTTGGGACATAATAGTGATAAATGCTATCAATTGAGAATAACCATTATTCACAGTGGAAAAAGTGGGGAAAATGCAACCCAATTCCCAGAATGATTCTTTGCCCCAGCATTTTACTTTATTTGTGTAAATTCAGTTAATATATGGGATTTCTTTTCAGCCTGCACATCCTGATTGCTTCATTCTTCATTACAGTATCTCTTTGTTCAAGGATGGGTAACAAAAAATACAGAGCTGAGGATGTTCAGGGACATAGTTTAGTGGGAGACCTGACAGTGGTAGATTGAAGGTTGGACTCAATGACCTTAGAGGTCTTTTCCAACCTTCATGATTCTGTGATTCCATCTGTCCTCTTTGTACCTTTTTACTAATTTGGCCTTTTTTCTGTTGCATTTGCAGGTTTAAAAAAAAAAAAAAAAAAAAAAAAAAAAGAAAGAAAGGAGGAGCAAAAATCTGCAGAGAAAAACAAATATTAATAAGGGGAGTAAAATAAAGCAGAACCAAAACTATTTGAACAAGAACCTGTTGCAAAACAAGAACATTATTATTGTTTTTGATTTTTTTCCCTACCAGCCAAGGAAGAAGCAGGTGAGAACTTAAGGGCTTTTGTACTGGTCAAGAGAAAAGTGACCTCACAAACATTCCTCTGCCTTCCATCTCCACTCATATCCCAGCCCTCTTGCAACCAGATAAATTCAAGAATAATCAGCTTAAACCTCGTGTTTGAGTCAAATATGGACATCATTTAGACTTCTTTTAGTGGCCTGATGTCTCTCCATGCCCATGTCCTCACCTGCCCTTCACCAGCACTTGTGTTTCTGCAGCCACACACAGGAATTGCTTCAGCTGCAAAGGAAAACACAACCAAAGAATGAGTTTCCAGCTGATAAAGCCTCTCATCTGTTTCCTGGTGCTCCCCTGTGAGCCCCAGCAGAGCACAAAAGCTCCATGTGGAGCACCAGCTTTTTGTGGGATGAAGTGGCTGCACAAAACAGCTTGAGAATTGCTTTTGTGTGTTTGGGAGAAATGCTGTTACATCTCCTGGTTTAATACCTGCAGAGGATATTGAATCGTAGGTGTTGTAGGAGAAATTAATTTATTTTTATTTATTGCTACTCATTTTCAGCTTATTTTCCCTCTTCTCATATCCCCTTGCAGAGCATATGTTATAGGAAGGTCCTGTAAGATGTGTACATATAATTTATGGTCTGAAACCCTCCAGACAAAGCCCTGCCCAGAGCTCAGTGTATTCCCAGCACACACGGAATGGCATGGGAGGTGTTTTCAGAGGTGTCAAAATCTTCAATAGCCAATAATTGCTTCATATAAACTCTCCTTGATGTCAGTGACTTTGTCACTTATTATTAAGGACGTTTCTTCAGCATGACAAGGATTATTACAGAAGTGATGAACTCATTCCAAGTTTAAAAACAAAAAAAAATCAAACATAAAAACCCCTAACCCAAACAAACAAGAACACAAAAGCCCCACAACAAAATTTGTTTTTTTCCATATTTAGTTGATTTTTCAGATCTTTTACCTGTGGGTCTCAACCTCTCCTTTTACCTGCTTTCATAGCTTTCTACAAAGCAAGTATTTAATTTTTTGTGACTTTCTACACTCCCTCTCATCCAAATTTTTCCTTTTTTCTTCCGTCATCTAAACCCTCCAAACTGGTCATTCATGCTCTTCTTACCAGTCTTTCTCTGGGTTTATCCAACAGCTTTGACTTTGTGCTGCTTTTGCACTCTGTTTTTTCCTTCTCAACAGTGCAAGAATCTTCCCTTTCATTAAATTACCTTTCTCTCAAAAAGTTGTCAAAGAAAACAACCCATAGTATCCAACTTCATTTCCATTCCTGTGTCCCAGTTCCATTGTGTGCAGCTGCCCTCTGGAGTTCATCTCCCAAAATTCCATTTTAGCCTCTCTCAGCTCTTTTCCTTCCATGCTCCTTTCTGACACCACTCTCACCACCATCTCTCATGTTTCCTTGACCAAAAATCTGAATATAATTATTCTCCCCTCCCTTTTGATCTGCTACCCATCTGCACCAGAACTTCTGAGACTTTTCAAGTTTCCCCTCCATAAATAGGATCCATGACTTTTTCTTTTCCTCTTCTCCTCTAATTTCTCTGGGCACTTCTCACACCTTTCAGAGACTCTTCATTCCTTCTTTCACCACCATTTATGCTGGTTGTAGCCTTATTTTACCAGGTCACCCAGGGTGTCCAGGCAGGTTCCTTAACTCTGTAGTCAGATTAACTAAATCCTTTCTATTTCTCTGTTTTCTGAGGAAATCTTGCCTGATGCTTCAAGCCAGAAGAGTTGCAGAGAGTTCTTAGTCTTTCCACTGATTCATCACCCTATTTTATTTGTCAGCCACTAAGTAAATATCACTATCCACTGATCCATCAATCCCTTGAAACAGAGATCACCTTTACATTTCCCTTTCCTTTACCACACCCCAACCAGCCAGTGGGTTCTGTGCTCATGATTGTGGTGACCAATGTTCCATCCTTGATTCCTTCTGCTCTCTGTTTATCCATCTAATTCCAGCTTTAATTCCATAGCTTCAACTTTGTTGAAGGTTCCCTCAGTGAGAGACATTTCCTCCTATATTTTTCTCTTCGTTTCATTTCACACCTCGCTCTCACTCTCAGCAATCTATAGAAAAACTTGCCACCTGGGGACATGAGTAGGAAAGGTCATTTACCATGTCAGATCTATCCTTCAGAGAAAAACCTGATACTGATTTTTTCACATATTAACTGGCTTGACAAAGAAGAAAGAAGAAAGAACTCTGTCTTTGGAGCTGTTCAGTGGTCTTGGACCTTCCACACAGAATGAGAAGGTCCCTGATCTGTTATTTTCTCCTAAAATTACTATGCAATTTTTAACATTTTCTTTCTAGTTTGGCCTGTTACAAATGTCATGGCTTTTTCATAGCAACAACATTGGCAATGAAGTTTTTCAGCTACTGAAAGGCTATTCATCTTATACTGATGTTTCATTAAAGCTTCCTGGATTCCTCCTGATTGCTGAAGTATTCCCAGTGACCAAATAGCTAAAAATAAGTCAGTTGCCCACTGAAACCTTCTTTAATGTCCAAACTTGTTTTCTTATCTCTCTGTCCAAGAACTGATTTTACATATATGTTTTTTTTCCTTCTCTCATCTGCTCCCAAAAGGCACATTTGCTAAATTACACTTATTCAATAGTTTATGGTCTGGATTCTTGTGGGGGTTAGAAAATCCTCGATTGCAGAGCACCTGCATTGCAGGGACTCATCATAAGCACTACAGTTTTTAACATTTTATTACAA
>JAWWEW010000078.1:2980351-2993338 GCA_035583185.1 Anabacerthia variegaticeps
TGTCTTATTTTTACTTTTAACAATTCTTTATTTAAAAAGGTGTTTCTCACTCCCCACAAACTCTTCCTCACTTATTATTATTACATTAATGTAATATCCTTGTAAAAATATTGACCCAAGTCTGGCAGGAATCAACATAAATACTACAGTGAGTTTCAGATCGAGCCCTTCTTTCAGTATTGGCTAAACTTGTTCCACAATCAATGTGCTAAAAACACAAACACAGATAAAACCGATTCTGGTGCTCTGAGTCAGATCATGCAGGAATAGAAGCTCATTTTCTTTACTCAATTACTTCCAAGTAGCAATAATTATTAGGAATCTACCCAATTAGAGTATCAGTGCTGCATGGAAAACCTCCAGGCCATCACGTCTGATGCAAGTGTTGGTTGGAAATCAGGCAGCATTGCTATTACTTATTCTCAGGCTGCATTGCTGTTATTTATTCTCAGGCTGCATTGCTATTAGTGATTCTCAGGCAGCATTGCTGTTATTTATTCTCAGGCTGCATTCCTATTACTTATTCTCAGGCTGCATTGCTATTAGTGATTTTCAGGCTGCATGGCTATTACTTATTCTCAGGCTGCATTGCTATTACTGATTTCTCCCTGGTAGCACAAAATGTGTTTTGCAGAAGCTCTTGCAGAGCTGGCTGGTTCATTATTCCATGCAAGTCCGTGCTGGAGGAGTAATGCACACCCTGCAAGCAGCAGCAAGGGGCCAGGGGAAGCTCTGTGCCAGTGCATTAGCTCTGCAACATCCAGCTTTCATTCCTCATTTTTGGTCACTAGATGATAAACAACCACTTGTGAGTGACATTGCTGGGGCTGCCTTGCCTTCAGATATGTCCCAGAACTTTACTTTAAATGCTGTTCATTTTACCTTTTTTTTCTTTCCCCCCCCACATTGAAGTCTCAACCACCACGGTATTACTCTTTAAATCCCATTTCTCCTCTTGAAATTCTTCATTGCTGCTGTTTATTTTAATCTCAGCTTTTACGAGCTGCTCAGCCTGAATGTCATTGCTATGCATGAGTTTAAAGCCAAGCAAAAATGCAGGTTTATTTATTGGAACTACACACATCTGCAAAAGAGGAAAACTTTTTGCTTTGTTCCCAGGGGCAACATAAGCTTTCAGAGAAGGTAACAATAACAGGAGAGAAGAGATAAATTCACTGTGCTTCTAAATGTTCTTGGACAAATATCAAATGTGGAATATCTGACTAAAATAAAAAGCTGGGTTAATTTCACTCTATAAAAACGTACTTATTTGCAAAATAGTGTCAGTCAATGAGTCTTTTTGTGAAGTGTAGCCTGACAGGGTTCAAGAAGGGTGTGGGCAATGCTCTCAGGGACATGGTGTGACCCTTGGGGTGTCTGTGCAGGGCAGGAGTTGGACTCAGTGATCCTTGGGGGTCCCTGTCCTGAAATCCATCTTTCATTTCAGGCTGACTATGAGATCTGGTCAGGAAATAGAGGGTATTTTACTGTTGAACGTGTAAACCTCATCATGAAAAGGGAAGGAAAAACAAAAATCTGTAAATGGGTTGAGTATCAGAATCTTTCTTTTTGAGGAATCCCCTGTGAGTACTCACGAGTTGTTGATTCATGCCCCAATACAAGGAATGTCAACCTCAGAGAAATTCCTAAAAAATCCTTTATCTCAAATCAGGTATTTCTAATTCTAAAAAATAAACCTTTCTCAACAAATATGTGAGCTTGGAAGAGGAAGGATTTCAATGAGCTTGCACTCTGCTCCCAAATGTCTCAGTCAGTGCTGATGGTCCCACAAGGTGATTTTGTTCAGCCAGTGTGGGTTTCACAATCTACAAGCTGTAAAACCCAACACACCCTGAAACACATTTTCCTTGCTCATGGAGAGTAGAGTGGAAAGGGAATGGGAACAAAAGTGCCTTTGCACCTTCCAAACCCTTCCCTGATGCCCCCAAACTTGCACTTCAACAGCAGGGACTGGCTCTGACTTGGGTGGAATGACTCTCACAGAGATTTGGACAAGGGGTGCTTATGGAAAATCCTTCAGGCAATCATTTCACAACAAAACATAAGCTGTCACTGGATCTTTTAAAGCTGAGAAATCAATAATAACAGCACAAAATAACCCCACAGTTACAGTCCTGCTTCTTTATCTTTGTTCAGTAGTGTGTGGTAACTGAGTATCTGCAATTCTTCTGGTTCAGGGAAGAAAAGGCCTACAACTTTCACTGAAGTTTTTCCCATTAGTCTCTGTGTAAGCGTAAAAATGTTCTTAATTTAAGAGCTGAAGCTCAAGAACTTGTTTAAATCTGTTTGGAAGATGCTTTGCTTAATGAGGCTGTGATTTGGCCATGGCAGAGAAATACCAGCATAGTCTAAAGAGATAGACCTTAATGGAAAGGGAAGGTGCTTTTTTAATTCCTATATGATACACATGAATAGCTTATTCACATGGCAGTGAAATAGTCCATGAAAGTAATGCAGAATTAATGCAACTTATTTCTAGAGGTTTAACTCTAAATTAATTTCATTTCAGTTAAAAGAGAATTTTGCACTTTTTTTTTTCTCTCATTTCACCAAAGCTTCAGTTCCTAAATGAGCTGATGTCTATAACAGGACTTTGAAATTATTTAAATGATTTAAGGTTGTACCCAAACAGCGACTGCTGGAATTTCACCATGAAGTGGGCACTGCCTGCTGCAGTTGTGGGATGAGGTGGAAGGAGGAGATCAAAGCCAAGCTTTAATTATTTTTAGGAGTGCTGTTTGTGCATATTTTCCCCTTGCCTTTGAAGAAAAGCATCAAGGAGTGATTTCAAGAGCCTGAACTTCTGCTGCTCTTGTTAGTTTGCTAAATAGCAATAATTCAGTAGGAAAATCAGAACTTGCCAATTACCCTTTCAGCTTCTTCACAAAATTAAGGTGGCCAGAAATCCAAGTGAGATTCAAAAAGCTCTAATTTTACTAATTTTTCCGGCTACATTGATAACAAAAGTCTGGTCTGGGGACATCAAAAATTTCAATGTTCCTAGAGAATTCCAATGCCCATTCCCATGGGAGACACCAGAGGGGCTGAGCTGTGCAAGAGAAGCATTGTCAGAGATTTATTTCAGCTGCAATCACAGCGATTGCTTGTCCTGTTTTCAGAAGCAGCAAATTCACTAATGGTTTAAATTTATATATAAAATACTGGAGTGCTGCCCTGACTGTCTTTCTTATCACCAGTTACAGAGGCAGATGGGAAGGACGTGTTGACATCTAAGAAAAGAAGCAAATTGGTTTTCATGCATCACAAAGAGCACGAAAAAAAGAGAAGGACATCTTGAAAATAAATATATACACTTACTAGAGCACTGGATGTGGGTTTCAGATTATAAGTGCCCTTAGAGGAAAGAGAGAATTTGGCACTCAAAGTTGAAAGTAATATGAAATAATTTTATTTTTTTAATTTAAGATTCACTAAGCTATTAAAACCTGGATTCATAATGAAAAAGTACTGCCTTTCCCCCTGTTTCTTACACTTCCACAAGGCAAATTACCTGGAGAAAAATCAAAGCCAAAATCTCAGTACCTTTAGTGTGTGGAGACAGATGGTTGCATTTTCTTGCCTAGAACAGTGGCTGTAAAAAGAAAAGGATGGTTCAAACTGAACAACACAAAGGCTCAAGCTCAGGCAGTTCTGCACTACATTTAAGCAGGGTTTGATTTATGTCTGGGGGTGAGGATTGTGCTGTCAGTTTTATTCCTCAGAATCTCTGATTTAATCAAAACAACCAAAAGGAGGATCATTCATTATGGACAGCTTTCATCAGCACAAATGAAGAGATGAAGGTGGGATGTAGCTTGGTCAGAGCTAGGACAAAATTACTACCTGTTGATGAAAGCCTAAATATTTATACCACCTTCTAAATGGGTTAAGCCTTCTCTGTAGTATTTACTTCCCCTGAGTTAAGGGATCTGCAACAGAGGCCAGACTGTCTTACACAGAAACATGTACTTTAACTTATGATTCATCCAGCATATTTCAACATGTGCCTTTGCAGAGGTGAATCAGACCATAAGTCTCAGGGATTGTGTTAATGAGATCTGCAAAGGGACTCTGTGTTGAATGCCTCAGATACTGACATGGAAAGTTAAACCAGCCCTCCATCCTGAGGGTTTGGAATGTGATCGTCAGCAAACTTATTTGTTTGAATACTCATTCACCCTTATGCTTTGGAATTGCTCTCCCGAACTCCACAGGGAACCTCTTCCCAGTTATTTATGAGGAACTGGCACTGGAAGGACAGACAAGTTGTTGCAATGCCTTGTTCCTCAAGGATGTGAGCAGCAAGTCACACGTGGGCCAGCAGCGTTCCCTTGGAGCTGTAACTCCTGGCCTTTGGGTGGGAAAGGACTGTCAGCAGGTCAAGGGAAATGATTCTTCTGCTCAGCACCAGTGAGGACATCTCCAGAGTCCTATGCTGAGTTCTGGGCTCCTCAGAACAAGAAACACTTGGACATACCAGAGAGAGACCAGTGAAGGGTCACAAAGATGATTAAAGGAGTAGAGTATCTCTCCTGTGAGGAAAGAATGAGAGCTGGGACTGTCCAGCCTGGAGAAAAGAAGGCTCAGGGGGTATTTATTGATGTGTATAAACACCCGAAGGGAGGGTGCAAAGAGGAAGGATCCAGGCTCTTTTCAGTGGTCCCAGTGCCAGGGCCATGGGCACAAACTGAGATACAGAAGGTTCCACCTGGACATCTGGAAACACTTTTTTGCTGTCAGGGTGGTGGAACACTGGAACAGGTTGCCCAGGGATGTTGTGGAGTCTCCCTCTTTGGAGACAGGTAAAAACTGTCTGGACACAGTGCTGGGCAATGGGCTCAAAGTGGTCCTGTTTGAGCAGGGGGGTTGGACCAGGTGACCTCCAGAGGTCCTTTCTAGATCAACCATCATTCTTTGATTACGCAATAGAAGAACAACGTGAAATCGGCTAAATCCTCCCTTAATGATCAGATATCAAATTTTTCAAGGGGATGAACAAACTGACCTCACACAAGAAGAGGAGGCAGTAAAATTACACCAAAGCAGCAAACTCTGAGCCCCTCCAAAATTTGCAATCCAGGCATAATAACAAATGGAGGCTGAAAGAGGATCGTGTCACAGCAGGGGGACTCAGATGGCACGTGAGCAAATCACTCTAAGCTGCCCCACCAAGCATGAGACGTAACACAGAGCCTGTAAAATGCCCAGGGACCATGGTGGGATTGCTGAAAGCTGTGAGAAGTTTTTATTCATAGAAAAGGCAGGGAAGCCCAAAGGGAAGGCAGGCATTCCTCAATTCACAATCTCAACTTCAGCATTTTGCTTCTTTATCTTTTTGTGTTACTCTGGAGCTCTTTTCCTTGGAAAAGCAATCCAAAGGAATCTCATGGCTGCACTGAGACTGTTGAAAGCACAGCCACTCTTGGATCAAGGTCTCCACCACTGCCCCTTTTCCAGGATCCACACCTCCTGGACACCATACCCCAACCATTACTTCATGCCCGGGACCAATACACTCATGTTTAACTTCACTTCTTCTCTGCTGATGAAAGGCACTACTTGTTAAGAATTAAGAATCTTATAATTTTTTCCCCCAGGGAAAAATTCTCCCATGCTATAAAGATTTAATCACAAAACAATATGGATTTTTGTTGGTTTGTTTTGCTCTAAAACTCTCTGTATCCCCTTGTCTTACTTCAGATAGATGTCTTCTACCACTGCTCATAGCTTCTTTATTTTTTTCCAAAGTCAGTAAGGAAAAAGAAATCATGATAGATCATTTTGAATTATTAAAAGTATCTCATATTTCCAGCTCTTGTCCATGAACTGCACACCACCAGATTTACAAATGTACATTTCCCCAGACAGAGGCTAAATCCTGAGCTGGTAATGCAGTCTGCAAGGCATAGGAATATAGGTTTGAGCTAGGCAAGGCTTGATTTACCTTCTGTTTGTTGGGATGTAGACTTAAATACATGGCAAATGAATTACTGGAAGTACACAATGTCATAGCCTGCTAAATGGAAATATATCCATTGTTTTGAGGATTTTTCTGTTGGTCTGAATCCTACTGAAATAAATCAAAGGGTTTCAAGTTATGTGTTGGTTTTGCTTCAGGAAAAAACTATAAAATCCCTTTATAAATAAGCTATTGGTTTTCCCTTCACAGACTTTCTGACACACATGAAAGGCTGCATTTGTTGTCATCTAATTACAGCACATCAGGGATAATGGAACATTTTTGAGAACTGATCCATAATTCTGGCCATGTCTTATAAAGCAGCTTCATAAAAGCCAGAAATAATCCTCTCACATAAATAAAAGAGAAATGACAATGTCTGAGGGGCATTAAATGAAAAAGAAAGAAAAAAGGTAATAGGAATGGGTAATTGATGATATTTGGAGAATTGATGGACAATATGTGTAATGCACATGAACAGTTTAATTAGAAATAAAAGTTGTTTCAGTCTCCACTAAAATGATAAAAGGGGATTTTTTTCTTCACCTCTAGAGGACAGCTGTATGTCTCAGGGTCTGTATTAGTGTTTCATTTCAGCTTTGCAGCTCCTGATGGCAAAGATTTCACCTATTCCTTCCCAGCAGGGAATTCACTTGGAGAGACTTCCAGGTTGTGCTGCAGCACGAATCACAGTATGGCCAGAGGATGGGACATGGGACAGCTCAGGGCACTGGTGCTTTGCCATCAGTGCTGGCTTTGTGCATGCCAGGAGGGAGCTGTGTGGAGGGGAAGCAGAATGTGACATCGACAGAGGATATTTGGAGCAAAGGAGACCATCTCCAATTAATTAATCTGTGAATGCAGCCTTACACACTCTTGTGATACAATGAACCCAGTGTCTGTATGTCTGGAAAGGAAACTGGGAAAGAAAACAAACTAGAGGGGTTGTGTGTGTGTTTAACTAGGTGCCTTCCTCTCAGCGAGATGTCTGAAATCTGGTTTAATTTGAAGTTTGCTCATATTAAACCACTAAGGAGGCACAATCAGATTTTCTCAGTCGTGCCAGTGCTTCAGTGGGAAGTGAAAACTGCCAGCATGCTCCTGTTGCTGTTTGTTTCTAAAGGAGAGTGAGGAAGCACCATCTGCTTTTTACTATTTTCAGGCATTGCTAGATGGAGAAAAAGCTTTGTCAGCACACAGATCTTGAAGGATGAGGGATGGGATTGCTGGAGCTGTGCCGAGGTAGTCTGCTTTCTGAAAAATCAGGGTCTTCTGCATCAACAAGTCGAGCACTTGGAGACACAAAATTGCCTGTCAGAGTATTGGACTTCCTTCAAACACACTCATCTTGGCAACTAAGTGTTGTCTGTGAGAAACCAGGAAAGAGAACATGGTTCCTGAGGTGGGGGTTGATGTCAAATTTATGATGTGATGTACATTTACTGGAGGAACCTTTTTTGTGTCCTCTGTGTCCATATTAGCCTAATCAGGTGTTGTCAGCTATGTCTGTATCAACGCACTGCCCCATAACCTGACCTCAAGGTAAATGGCACACTCTCACTATGACTGTACTATTAAATTCTCTAGGCCTTCAGGTAGAGGGACTGTACTCAAACTATATGTTGGGTAGAGTCCCTGGACTAGTCCAACCACTAAACTGTGTCAGAAAGTCCCAAAGGATGTTGGCCCAAAGACAGTTGCAGCAATTTAGCAGTACCCAACCTGGATTTCAGTGCTTGGATACTTCCCCTGACACCCTTAATTTGCCAACATGAGTGTACTTGGACTGCTCATTCTCTGTAATTGCCCTTTTCACATGAAAAATTTCCACTTAAAGCAAATTTTTGAAGCCCATGATCTTCATCTGTGGTACCACTCGTTGTCATCCCATTATCCATTAACCCTTCCTCAGGGTATTCAAGCCATCTGGGGTGACTCTCCAGTTCATATTGAACATGCTTCTGGAAAATGCACCTTCAGGAGCTGTCCACAGTGCACATCTAATTTAGTGTGGCAAAATATTTAGTGAAACACTTAATTACTGATTGCTCCGAGACCGCTCCATGAATAGCATGGCTTCATTTGCTAATTCTCCTTCCACAATAACCAATTTCAATCAACCCTTCACTTAGTTCATTGACTGCCTGCAATTCTCCCAACAGCTGCTCCCGAGCTGTCTCAGGGAGAATCTGCCCTTCCCATTTTTCCTAACAGGAAAAATCACCCAGGAGTTTTTCTGCACTCCAGTCAGGATACCTTTGAGCCACACACTGCACCTTTGCCACTGGCACTGTTCTCAGGACCTGCTGCTGGAAATTAATGGCTCTTTTGCACAGTGATCACCTCCAAAGGATATGAATGCACAGTTCCCCCCTTAGACACCTTTTCTCCCAGTAAATGCTGTTTTCTGTTGGTATTCAATGCCTCTAGTCAGTGATCCCTATTCCTCTGTGGCTCTAGAGCATTGCTTGGGCCATGATATTATTATATGTGGCCTTCTCTGTTCAAATGTAATTTTGTAGGTGTCAAAAACAGCAAGAAGACATGGGAAATGCAGCTAGAGTTAATGGCAGTTCCCTGATTTTGTTTCAGAGTTGCAGTTAGAGATGTAGGTGGGATCAGAAGCCTCCCTAGGACTTCCAAAAGCACTTAAATGACAGTGAAAAACTGAAACACATGTTAGTTTAACTTGAGAAGTGTTTGGGACCTTGGGGTGGATGGAGCAAATACTTTGTGAACTCCCTCGATGGAAGGTCAGAATTGAAGAAATCCTTCCCTGTGAGGGTGGGCAGGCCCTGGCACAGGTTGCCTGGAGAAGCTGTGGCTGCCCCATCCCTGGAAGTGTCCAAGGCCAGGTTGGATGGGGTTTGAAGCAACCTGGGCTGGTGGGAGGTGTCCCTGCCCATGGCAGTGAGTTGGAATGACATGATCGATGAGTTCCCTTCCAATCCAACCGTTCTAGAATTCTATGAATCTATAACTTAGAGATCAGCTTAGCTCTTCTGGTGAGGCTGAAACTTTCCCATTAGTCATCTCTTTGGCATCCAAATGCCTTGAGAGGCAGTGACACTGACAGAATACATGAAGTAGAGGAGGTAAGGAAAACAACTTTTTGACTAAGCATATCAGCAGCAAAGCCCAGAAATTTCTTCAGATTGTCAAGAAAGAAAACTTGTGAAAGGCTGGCAACAAATACTCTCCCTCCAATTACTGGAATAGAGAAATAAGGATAGACAAGACACAAGACAGTCCCTGTAAGGAGAAAAAAATGAAGAATTAAACAGCAACAACAAAACCAACCAACCACACACCTCAAATAGAAGGAGATACTTCTCTAAGTAATTGCTCTGGACATATTTCCTTAAATCTCTGCATCTCCTATAACTGCTAATCATTTTAATCACCACTTTATTATCATTTTCCCTGCTGTAAAGATGGGCAAAAGAGCCAAGGTTATGCAAGAAGCCTGTGGCAGATTAGAGAATTAAGCAAGGTCACTTGACTTCTAGGCTAAGAACATATCTAAAAACACCTGCCAACTCCCATCAGAAAAAAAGAGAAAAAAAATTAAAAAACAACCATAATTCAACTTTTCCTTTTTTTTTTTTCCCTTTTTTTTTTTTATTTTGGTTGTTATTTTTTGCTATCACAGAACCTGAGTTGTGAAGAACACTTTACACCCGAGCCTCACAAGGTGAGCAGACCCTCTGGAGAGCTGACACAGCCCATGGAGTCCCTCCAAAATTGTGTGCTGTGTTTCCACTCGTGTCTCAACCATGCAGGCACGTTTTTGGGAGACAGCTTTATGTGAGTGGCAGCTCCTGTGTCAGCAATATGCTGCTTGGTGCAGGCAATTTGGCCATCAGAGAGCCCCTTTCACCAGAAAGAGGGTGCAAGGTGATGTCATTTCTGTATTCTCCTTCTAGAGAGGGCTCTGGCCACTGCAAACACCTTCCTGAAAAGTATTTTAGGGCATATTTTTTCACTGCAGAGGCTGTTCAAATCCTGTATTCTCTTAGTCATACACACCATAGATTGTAGATCAGCCTTTTGTGTCTCTAACATACTGCAGAAGCAAGACAGCCTTGTGAGTCTTCTTGCCTCGACACAGATTTGGATTCAAAGGCAAGGTTTCTGTCAGGGGAGATGTATCTGACCTACGCAGAGGGAGGCAGTGTGGAATAATGATGCAAGGATGACTCCACAGGTTGTTGCTCACACCTTTGGATAAAAACAAGTGGAGGTGTCACAGGCACAATGTTGGCAAGGATGGGAATTTGCTGTAATGGATCTCTGGGTCTGAGTTAGACCAGGGACCTCTTGAGCTCTGTGGAGCAACCCCAGGAACAGAGCTGTGCAAAAGTCATTTAAACAATTTGAAATCTTTATTCTCTGATCTGCACTGGGGCTGATGAGGGAGGCAGAACTCTAAAACCTGGGAAGGAGATCAGAGAGAGGGACAGCTGGTTACTGTGAGTGGATTCTCACATTGTACAGGTCAGGTCATTCCCTGCACAAAAAAAAGTAAAAATAAATGCAAACCTGAGCATCTATTTTTCACAAGATGTATTTTACCGTGTTTAATGCCTCTGACACCACATCCATCCCAAACAAGGACTTTCACCAGTGCTTTATCATCAGTCACATGTAAAGGTGGAAGGATCATCTAATCCATCTCCAAATGACAAATGGGATCAAACACCCTGATGTTACTCTTGAGAGAGGCATGCCTGACTCACCTCTAAAAGCTGCCATTAAAAGGCATTCCTCCTTCCTTCTGGTAGTTATCCCAGGTTTTAAGGATCAGACTCATTTCACATACATTTATACATGTGCATTTATACATTTATACACAGACACTGACAGCTCAGCCAGCCCTTGTGGATCCTTCTGGGTTCCTTTGGGTTAATTTTATAATCAGGGAGAACAGACATGCAGTGGACAAGGTTCCTCTAACTTGTTTCAGAAGTCTGCTCTGGTGTGAGATTAACAATATTCTAAATCTTCCTATGGAATAGAAGATGTTTCTATATGACCAGCTAAAATGGAGACAAATGTCTCTGTCCCTTGGCCTTCATCATCCACGTAGTGACACATCTTTTCTCAGCACCTTTCTGCAACTCCCACAGCCAGACACTGTAACCCGAAGGGCTTCATGGGACTGATGGTCTAACACTTGCCTAAAATTCATCCCAAAATGAGACTTACATTTTTTTAGCAGTAAAACCATCATGCTTAGAGTTCATTTGCAGACTGGAATTCACTATCACCTCCAGGTCCTTCTGTCTTATCCTTGTGATTAGTGACTTGCTTGTCATTCAAATTGTGTATTGCATTTTATTTTTAGATAATCCTTATTCATTTCACTTTTAAAATAAGGATTGCAGTATTCTATTTGACATGGTAGTAGTTTTTAATTTAAATTCAATCCAGACTAATTCATCCTTATAATTCAGCTTCTATGTATGTGTACACAACTGAAGATTCAGAAGCACAGATCTATCATACGTATAAATGTACACAAAATCTCTTTGTGTGTATGTAAAGAAATGTAGATTAACAGCTAAACTTCCAATTTACTTCTATTTCTTTTTGAATTTATTCAATTCTAGGCTTGAAAACAAAGCTGGTGTAGAAGACATTAAACATAATGAGATATGTGTAGCAACAAGTCAATGTGAATTGTACTGTCAGTGCTGTCTCCTTCCTCACACCACCAATTTGGAAGCTCCTTTTAGCTTTGATTCAAATTTCTCTTCATTTTGAAAATGACAAATGAGTAGCAAAACATTTGCACCGACACAGGGACATTCATTTCTTAGAATCCACAGCTACAAAAGCACTGGGTGGTCAAAATTAGGAAAAATTGAATTCCATTTTCCCTGGGAGATATGTATCCCAGACTGCCCAATTTCTTTTTATGCACTGCAACATTTATTACTATAGTAACAACATACAGCTCTTTAATTTGTTTCATTGCAGGCTGAGAATCAGAGAGAAAAGCAGATTGGTGAAATTTTCAGTAAGATATGAATCTTTCTACTTAAAAAATTGTCCAAGAAGGAACATTCAGTTCTCTGCTGTTGCTATACAGAAATGAAGCCATTTTATTTTTCCTCCTCAGCAAGACCTGATGGAAGAAAAACCAAATTATTCCTGCTTTCTTTTAGCTTTTATTCCTTTTAGTTTTGTCACTCTGAGTATAGAACTTTCCAAAAAACTTAGTTATTCAATATTTCTGATGCATCAGGTTTTCAGAGGACTTACTCCTTTCCCAATACTGATGCCTTCCACCCACTGTTCTTTTTTTCAATTTTGGGTTGCTTTATTTTAGTTTGTATTTGTTGTAACAGCAATAGCTCTAAAATCCAAGCTCCCACTTAAATTTGTTTTCTCTTCAAACTCCCTATACAAGAAATCAGAAATGTTCTTATTGCTATGATTTGGGGTTAACAGAAGTGGGATTACTGAGTTTTTGCCACACCTTTTGCTCTATTTTTAACCTCATATGGACCATCATTTCTACATTTATTCTCCTGTGCTTTCAGAAGGGTTGAGAGATCAGGCTTGTCCTGGCTAATTTGAACATCCTGAATCCATATTTGCCAAGCAGAGCAGCAATGACAAATCTTGTTTCAGCCCAAATATGCTCTGCTGCCAGACTGGGCACTGATTCATCCAGGTGAGCACTTGTGTTTCAAATGGCACCCAGAGAAATGCCCAGAGACTGGTTTCTCCCTGTTTTTTCTAATCTATATTTCTTTTGAGAACTGCAGGAGAAGCATCCATGGGTTCTTGACTTAGGTCCTTATGAGGGGAAGAGGAGGGGCAGGCACTGATCTCTTCTCTCTGGTGACCAGTGACAGGACCCAAGAGAATGGCCTGAAGTTCTGTCAGGGGAGGGTTAGGTTGGATATTAGGAAAATATTTCTCCCCCAGAGGGTGGTGGGCACTGAGCAGGCTCCCCAGGGCAGTGGGCACAGCCCCAAGGCTGCCAGAGCTCCAGG
>JAWWEW010000078.1:2993438-3010890 GCA_035583185.1 Anabacerthia variegaticeps
AGGCTGCCAGAGCTCCAGGAGGGTTTGGATGATCCTCTGGGGCACAGGGTGGGATTGTTGGGGTGTCTGTGCAGGGCTGGAGTTGGACTCGATGATCCTCGTGGATCCCTTGCAACCCAAGATGTTCAGGGATTCTAAGGGACTGACATGGTGGCACAAAAGGTTTTGGCAATCTGTGGACCCAGTTTAACTCTGGGAGAGGAACCTCCATTTATTTTGAAAACAATCAAAACACAGACAGGAAGATCTTTCTGTTGGTTGTTCTGTGTCCCCATCCTCAAACTGTCAAGTGAATGCATCTTTTACTGCTTCCTACTTACACTCATTTTCAGCCAAAACTCACTTTTTAAATCTACAAACATCTTGGTCAAAACACGGCTTCTTCCAGACTCTTTTTAAAGCACTGAGAACATTTTTGTCCTACCAAAGCTCAAATCTGTTTTGGTGCATCTTTGCTATTCAGACTTCTCGAATCAGAAAGCCATTTTCTATGTTATTTTTCACTTGAATAGGATACAAGATGCTGTTATTCTGGGAATGTAAAGCAGGAAATGAATTATATTTCTCTTGAGAAGAAAGTACTTCTGATAGAAAAAACCCAGCTCGCTTGCCCAGAGGTGTTATTATGTCTGCTGAAACCAAAGTGCTATTCAGTTACCCTTAAAGCAGCATAATATGCACACAGCAAAAATTATAAAGCAGAAACTCTGCAACTTACTCTCCAGTGTAATTCATTCACAGTATCCACCTCCTCCAAAGTCATTATACACTTGGTAATAGAGTGCTCAAAACCAAACACAGAATAGTTTTTCTGCAGTCTATTATAGCTGACGTCAAAAGAAGCAGGAAAGCAGAGATCTCATGCAATTTGAATAAACTAATTTGAATGCACTGCATCTGTCCAATGATCAAAACAACGTGTGGGATTGATGAGGCTTTTTGATTTTTTAGTTTTCCTTTCACACTTGCAAGGGTGGTTTGTGTTATGATTTCCATCCTAATGGCCACAGTTTGTACTTTTTGAAGGATTTTGGAAGAGATTAAAGTGGAAAACAAGGAGAGAAATATCAACATCTACATGAAAGTGCAAAGGTCTTATAATTTCACGCTGAGCAGTGTATAAAGTGAATCTCCATCAAACAAAACAGCAGCAGGCTCTGGAAAACTCCCACAGATGTAAAAGTACCATGTCATGGGGAAGAAGATCAGAGCTTCCAATGTACAGCATCCAGAAAATCAGAGACTCACAGAATGGTTTGCGTCGGAAGGGACTTTAAAGCCCTTCTTGTTCCCCCCCCTGCCATGGTCAGGGACACCTTCCCCTAGCCCAGGTTGATCCAAGTCCTGTCCAACCTGGCCTTGGACACTCCCAGGGATGGGGCAGCCACAGCTTCTCTGCCCAACCTGTGCCAGGGCCTGCCCACCCTCACAGGGAAGAATTTCTTCTTAAAATCTAATCTGAATTTTCCCTCTCCATTTTAAATCCATTCCCCCTTGCCCTGTCACTCTATGTTCTTGCCCAAAATCCTTCCACAGGTCTCTTACAGGTATTTTTGGCACTGAAAGGGCTCTCAGGTCTCCCTGAAGCCTTCACTTCTCCAGGCTGAACGCCCCCAGGTCTTGCAGTTGCTTCCACAGCAGAGGGGCTCCAACCTCCTGAGCACCTTCCTGGCTCTCTGCACTCACTCCAGCACCTCCACATCCTTCCTGTGTTGGGGGCCTCCTCACCTCATTCGACTTCAGCAAGTTAAATAAACTTCCTCACCATTTTCTCCCGTTCTCAGATGACCCAGGGGCAGTGGATCAAGAAGATTGTCCAAAAATTGAGTTCTAAAAACCTCCTGCAGTACAACTGTGATCCTGGGTTGTGATTACAGCAAACAGGGCCAAGTAAAGCTCAGGAAAAATGTTCCTTTAGATAGATTTTTGACGATGCTTCGAAGAGCACGGGCCTCCATTTTTCTGCAGAATTACATTAAATGTGAACCAATTTGGTGCTGAAACAAACTAATACTTGTGAACCACTCGGAAGAGATGCTCCTTTAATTTTAATTAGTTTCACATGGGGAACTGTAAATTCCTTAGCAAAGTGAATAATCGTGTTGGAGAAACAAAACTATGTGAGAGAGTAAACAAGCAGACTCCAACCTTCAGCTGAGAGGAAAGGAGAAGGACTTTGAGCGAGTTAAAAATAAGCCATATGCCAGCTATTACCCCTTGATAGTTGCTTTGGATACCGAGGATCATTACTCTGTCTGTTTGTGTAATGTGAGAAAAGGAATTAGGATTTCATGAACACACTCTAATACTCAAGGGATGCTAATACATATGCATAAGTTAGGAGAATTAGTTTTAATAAGGAAATTAATTGGATTACCTAGAAGGTTTTTATCATATTTTTTTTTAAATCCAAGCGGCACTGTGTTACCAATAAAGTGGTGTTGGCTGATAAACTACAAATTATTTAGTTAGCACTGAAGAATCCATATATTCTCATTGCATTAAACAGCAAACTGCTCTACTGAAATGGTGACTATTAATAAATCTGGTTTTACTTGGCTTCCTTTTCAAGGAGCTCTTTAAAATACTTGTATTTTTATCTTGAATTTTTTGTGGGGGGAAGGACAGACCCTTAGCTGGACATCACTAACTCTTTTCCACCAAGGACATAGAGCAAGATGTGCTAATTTACTTTAGGTGAAAATTATGAATGTTTCAAAACAATTAAGCTGCTGAAGACAAAACTCTATCCTGAAAAGGGGCAGATCTGCAGAGTTGATCTGCAGTCTCTAAATCTCCACATTCAAAGAATTGCCCATAGGTACAGTCTCTTTTGCAGTTTCCCACATTGATTTAATCAGAAATCAGAGGAAGATTTCTAAAGACCAGAGTGGAGAGTTTCTGGAATATTCAGTCCTGTTGAAAAGAGTATCTTAGAAAGTGTTAATGAGTCTCCAGTATAGAAACCCTTTTCTTGATCACAAAAATAATTTAAGTACCCAAATTCTCTCTACATAAATTTTTCAACTTTGCTTCTTTGCATGGTGGATGTGAATCATCTGAGGTATGGGATTATGGGAATGTGTTGTGAAATTCATGCCATCTCCTCACAGCGTGTTCCAGTCTGAGCTGTCTCTGTAACTGCAAAGGGAAGGGGATCTCCAGAGGATGCTCATCCCTCCCACTTTGGGGTCTGTAGAGTCATAGAGTTGGTAAGGTTTGAAAAGACCTTTAAAATCATCAAGGTCAACCATTAACCCACAACTGCTGAGGCCACCACTAAACCATGTCCCCAAGTGCCACAACTACATGCCTTTTAAATACCTCCAGGGATGGTGACTCCACACTTCCCTGGGCAGCCTGTTCCAGGGCTTGACAAGTCTTTCCATGAAGAAATTCCTGACATCCAATCTAAACCTCCCCTGGTGTAACTTGAGGCTGTTTCCTCTCATCCTGTCATTTGTTATGTGGGAGAAGAGACCCACACCCACCTGGCTCCAGGTTCTTCTCAGATGGTTGTAGAGAGGGAGAAGGTCCTCCCTGAGCCTCCTTTTCTCCAGGCTGAGCCCCCCCATCTCATCCTTTCAGACTCTTTTGAAAGTCTTAAAATTTTAAAGTCTGGACAATTCAGTCTCAGCTTGTAAAGGCCAAAGGAAGATAACATTATGATTTGAAGAATTTCATTTAAATCTTTAGCACATTCCATGAGGTCTGAGTGAAAATAATTTAAATGGGCAGCTGCTACAAAAATAAAGGTCAAACCTATGCTGTATATTGTGTTAACACTGTGGCTTTTTTAGCCACACTGCATCTTCCACCGCAGTTTTTGTCCATGGAGACTGCTTGAAACCAGACAGCAGAACATTTTAATATGCACTCAGAGTCACAAGGGGAAGGTCTCTCCCTTTTTTTTTTAAAAAAAAAATAGGCAAATGAATGAGAAGAAACATGCTGGTGACAGACTGTGTGAAAAGGAGCAGGAATATATCAAGGTCTTTAATTGAGCTCCTTCAGTCTTAAAATGAATAACATGTAATAACTCTTTGGCAGTAGTAGCTGGGCTATTTTGAAGAGCTGTCTGACAGTAACCACAAGGCCATATTAATTTTCCTGACACCTGAAAGCATCAGACCATCACATGATGGCTTAATACTCATTAAACTCTCTTCTGAACCACTTTTGATATGCTGCAGGACTGCATAATAATGAAGAAATAGACTTGGCTAAATTACTGCTCCTAATTTGTAGCACGGAAATCTAAATTATCACTCTCTACAACTCGCTGAAAGGAGCTCATCAGCCTCTTCTCCAGTGACAGGAAGAGAGGACAGGACCTCAGGCTGTGACTGGAGAGGTTCAGGTAGGACATCAGAAGGAATTTCTTCCTGGACGGGGTTCTTAAACATTGGAAGAGGTTGCCCAGGGAGGTGGTGCAGTCACCATCTCTGGAAGTGCTCAAGAAACAACAGGACATGACACTCAGTGCCATGGCTTAGTGGACAAGGTGGTGATGGGTCAAAGGTTCAGCTCAATGATCCTGGAGGTCTTTTCCCATCTCTGTGATTCTGTGACTCTGTGAAATTCTGTTTCCCTGATCCCTTATGAACCTTTATTTTTTCTTGACTGCAACACGAAGATGAATAAGTGTATGAGATTGAAGTGGAGGCTGACCATGCACAAGCTGCTTATCAGGTGTGGTGTGAAGTGAAACAGTTGAGTTAATAAAGTTTCTCCCCCTGAGAAGCAGCAGCTCCCTGCCAGTCAGGGGGAACTCTTTACAGCATCCAAACTTGTTAGTGGCAACCACCTGCTGCTTCTATAATGTAGTGACAAGTTCAAAGCAGAACGTTGTGCAACTTCTGTGGTGAGATGTGGGTGACAGCACCCCCTGCCAAAATGTGGAGTAGGGTTTGCTGGGAAGTGGTGGCCACAATCACAGAATCACAGAATATCCTGAGTTGGAAGGGACCCACAAAGTCCATCAAGTCCAGCTCTTGGGCCTGCACAGGATCATCCCTGAGAATCACACCACGTACCTGAGAGCATTGTCCAAACTTCTTGAGCTGTGCCAGCCTTAGTGCTGTGAACACTGGGGAGTGCCCAACCACCCTCTGGGTAAGGAACCTCTTCCTATTCAACCAAAACCTCATATCCAATCTAAACCTCCACTGAACTCCAGTGAAAACTGTGTTTTCTTTCCTAAAAGACCTATTTGTCTTTCTTCATATTTAACAGAAAAAGAGAAGGAGTTATTTCAGGACATGGTTTATTTAATCTATTTTTGATATTTGTTCGGCAAGGAGTGAGCTGGTCATACAACCCACTGACTACATGGATTAAATCTCCACTGTCAGAGGGAGTCAAAGACACTGGGTCAAATATAGATATTGAGGCTAAAAATATCTACACTTTGCATATAAACCCCACATCCCACACTGAAGATCAGCCAGTCCTCTGGTTCCCAAACAGCCAGGCTTTACAGCATGGGGAAAGCAGCAGGCAGAAACCAAAATCAGCCCTCACATTGTCAGAAATAGTTCCTTCAGTGGCTGCCCTTCCACCAGCCAGCTCCTTGCAGATAAATGTTTCCTCTGGGGCATGCCCACAACCACACACATTTGGATGGCACTGAGCAGCTAAGCGTGTAATTCATATTTACGTGCTGTCAGGATTTAAAACCCAGTCATTCCTCTGAGTCCAGTAAAGAGACACACAGAGAGCTTTTGCAGACATTTTAAAGTCAGCAAATAGAAGCATTTTCTTGTTTTTCCTTTTAACTCATGGTCAGAGATTTTAAGCTTGGCTCGGCCAAGGAGAGCTAAACCCACATCAACCAGTTCTAACCATTAGGCTGCACTCTGGTGGGTTCTGTAATCCTCCTGATTTTTATTTTTTGTTTTCTTTTGTTGTTCATGCTAATTAGAAGTTTCCCAGGCTGGAGAAAGGAATAGGATTTGTGGTTAGCTGATGCACCCAGGAGACAGGGAGCTGCATGTTCACCATGCTCTGATGAGTGCATACATTACACATATTAATTGGAAGTGGGACTGAAGCCTTGCTCCCTTCCCTCCAGTAACTGACTGGCCTCTGGGGTTCAAAATTACATTTACTAATCTCTCTCTCTCTCTCAGTGGTCCAATTCATGCTAAATTATTTCATGCAAAGTGCAGCAGCTTAAGGAGAGAGTGAAAACATCTGCTTCCCACACACTGGACAAGTCCACAGGAGCAGGGAGGCTTCTGGCTGGAGGATCTTGTGCACACACAGAGAGATTTTCTCTGGAATTATAACAAGGTTTCTCTCTATCAAAGGGGATGTCCTGCTGAGCATCCTCTCAGGTAAACAGTGGCAGCCCTTCCTCCACGAAAGAAAAGATTCCTGTGTATTTTGGAAGGGTTTTTTTTGTTTATTTGTGTGTTTGGATTTTTAATGTAAACAAGAGACTAAGTTATTTAATTCCAGGGGCATAAATTCACATAAAGCTGTGAATTCCCGATAAAGAGAAGGCAGCTCCCTGCAGTTCAGCATAAAATACTGAAATCTCCCAGAGCTGCATAATTCAAGGCACAGCCCCTCTTGTGCATCACTCCTCACCCAGCCTGCCCAGTTTCCTGTGGACAAAACTGGCTGTTTTAATTCTCCTCCTCCTGCAGTCCCAGCTTGGATGTCAGTGGATTCTGCTCAGGAGTTTGGCACCCAAAGGCACTGGCACAGGTAGCACTGTGGCACATCACCCACCCTCCCAGATGTGACCCAAAGTGATTTATTAACTCTCACACAAGAAGTGTGCGGAGAATGGCAGGGCTAACCCTGTTCCCTGAATCTTAATGGAATATCTTACCTACCGGATTATCCTTTCTCTGAAGGTTTAAATTCTGAATATTTAGACAGCCAGATGCTTTTCAGTTACATTTCAATGTCTCAGAATTCAGTCATGCACATATTGCCCAGGTCAAATTCTGATTTGTGCGATCAAAGACAATTATTTTTCATTTTATGGTTCCTGGGTATGCAATTTGGAATGTGAAACGCAACTTAACTGTCCTGTTTGATGTGTTGATGGTTTCTTTCCTGCTTCAACTTGAAAAAATTGTTTTCCTAAAACATTTTTCACTTTCAATAAAATGGAATTATGCCTTTAATTTTTTTTCTCCCCTTTTTTTTTTTTTTTGAACATAACATGCAAGGCACTTGTCATTCTGGTTCCTGAAGCCTGAAAGAGAAGATTAGGACCTCCCACAAGGCTCAAACCTTCAATGGAAATAAAGGTAGCTATTTGGAATACCAAAAAAAAAAACCAAAATCAAACCCAAAACCAGTTTTATTTGCATTATTAAATTTATTCTGTGTGGGAGGGCTTAGTCCTCAAAAATTAGGGACATTTTACACCTAACAAGGGCTGGAATACCTTGTTATGACCTGCCTCTGAGGCAGGGTAATTGAGGTTCTTGTTAATAGATCCCTTGGGGTGAATTAGAGGGAAATGACAACAAATGACTGGAGTGTGTACGAGGCAGGTTTATTTTAGAACAAATTGATTGCAGCGGAAAGGAGACATTTGGCTGTTTTGGTTCTTTTCTAGAAAAAAATACCACGAAGAAGATACGTAAGGAAAAAAAAGAAAGGGAAGGAAAGGACAAGAATAGATAGCGGAGAGGAAAGATATCACCACAGGTGGGTCCAGTGGTGAGACTAGAACTTCATTTTATGGGCTGAAACACATAAATTGAATTGTCTAAACATGTGTACAAAGTATCTCAGTGTTCATTGTGGCCAGTGAAGGTCTGGTCAATGCTGTGGAGTCTCCAGAGCTGCTGGAAGATGCTGCACTGGGTTGTACCTTCCAGCACCTCCCACAGCACCTTGGTTTGGTCTCCTGGTCCCTTGGGGCAACCAATGAGTCACAGCCTGGGTGAGACACCCATGGGCATCTCCAGCACCACCTGAGAGCTGTGTGATCAGGAGTGCACACAGAGGGCTCTGTGCACAAACAAGGTGCAGTTGAGAGAGAGAGAGAGAGACCAGAAATGCAACCTGCTTGCTTTCAGATGGGAAAATATTTGCAGACCATCAGGCTCTTTGGAGCTGGACAATTTCCTTCTCTAACAGAGCACAGATTCACTCTGATTTTGAGACAATGGCTGCTGTTACCTACAAGAGGGACAGGATGGGAGCACTGAGGGTCTTGCTTTGTGCATTACAGAGGGTACATTACTCTGAGAATCTATTACAGTGAAGGCTAAAGATCATCCAGTTCCACCCCCTGACATGGGCAGGGACACCTTCCACCAGCCCAGGTTGCTCCAAGCCCCATCCAACCTGGCCTTGGACACTTCCAGGGATGGAGCAGCCACAGCTTCTCTGGGCAACCTGTGCCAGGGCCTCCCACCCTCACAGGGAACAATTTCCTCCTAAGGTCTAATCTAAACCTGCCCTATTTCAGATGGAATCCATTCCCCCTTGTCCCATCACTCCATGGTCTTGTCAAAAGCCCTCTCAGCCCCCCTTTAGGCACTGGAAGGAGCTCTCAGGTCTCCCTGGAGCTTTTTCTTCTCCAGGATGAACAAATCCAGCTCTCAGCCTTTTGCCATAGGAGAGGTGCTCCAGCCCTCTTAGCATCCAATTAGATAAATGTCAGCCTCAAATACTAACATACTTAAAGACCATTTATTCTACTGCCCCAGTCACTTTCAAGTTTTTACTTTTTGACTTTGGTGGTTTTCTTTTCGGCAACTGCTTCTGAAATCTTACCTGTAGCATCCTGCCTCACTCCTTTACTCTGGATAGCAGCTAATCACAGTGGCAGGGATTTAAAATTCATTGTGGCTCTGTATTACAACAGGATGACTCTCGGGAGAACTGGGCTTGATTCTTGCCTCTAACATTGAACTGTGGTGTGGTTTTGAGTAAATCCCCTTTGGATTTCTTCTTGGTTGGTTGAAAATTCTCATGAAATTTAATTTGGTTTGTTTATTTCTGTTTCTACTCTTAGGTGAGATTTATTTCTGCAAGGTAGCCCAGGTTACCTGTGAAAGCCTGACCTAGTCATCCTTTAAGATAAAAATTATCTTCTTAGGTGCCTATTTTCCCCTATTTTTTATGGAAGAGCAGCATAAACTGAGAAATGCAATTTTTAAATATTTCTCATTAGGAGATGTGAATTGCATGTTTTATAAGTAGGACCTCAGGCAAAAAAAAAAAAAAAACCAACCACAAAACTTTCAGTATGTTGCTTATTTGAGTGGCCTAAATGGAGAACTCTTCTGATAAAATTAATTGTGGTCAATTAAGATATGAGCATAAAACATACTCTAAAGGCTGAGGAAGCATAACAAATAGTGGTTTGTTTTGGCAATAAAACTGAGAAGAAAAAGGAAAAAACACAAATATGAAAGTCTTGAGGTTTGTCAACTTTATTTTCTATCATTTATGTGGTCAATTAACAAAGAAGAGCATAACACAAATGTTTTTATTTTTCCTTTTCTGCTTTTAGATTTCAGCAGGAGCAGACTGGGTAAATACATAAAACAATTCTTTTGGCAAGCAGGACCTCCCTTGGGCTTTCCAGCTGATTTTCAGTGATCTTTTGGTTTTGTGCTAAGCTGCAATGAAAAACTGGAGAGCGTGTCTGTCAGGACATGGTTTTCATTGAGGGCAAATTGAAGACAATCAGGACCCAGGCTGCACAGAGAGCTTCCAAACAGCCAGCTGAGCTACTTGTTAGTGTTACACGACTCAAAAATGAACAATGATAATTTTGGAGGTTCATTACAGCTTGAAATTTCATGTTTATATGAGCTACCAAGCTCGTGTTGTTGTTCCTCCATTAGCCTCGTCAATCACTGAACAGCATGGAACAAATAAATTGGCTCTTTTTAGGCTACTTGGAAGATGCTCGACAGAGAAATGCTTGATTTCCTGGAGCAGTGAGTGCTGCAGATAAACAGGCATGTAAATGGCTCCTTTCTCTCCTGAATTAATAGCAGAGGGAAGAGCTTTGCTGGCAATCCAGACTGCCAACAGCCCTCAAGCTTTTCTCTCTGCTCCTCGGCCACCCTTACCCTGAGGAGAGCCTTATTCCACAAAGAGCATTCTGAAAGACACCAGGTCTTAGAGGAGGGGCAGGAGAAGGTGGTAGGATGGGTCCCTTCTGAGCAGAACTCCATCCACTTGATTAATGGGTAGAGAGGTGATTTATGCAACATATTAACAGGAACAGCTGTTTGGAGTGGTATTTTTAGTGACTGCATCTGCAGCTAAGTCCTGATCACAATAAAAATAAAGTTTTTATCTCTAACAGGTGAAATCTGGACCTGGAAAAAGAGAGAACACCTTTCCCATGCTGGGTTTGTGTTCTGCATCTTTGATTCAGCTGTCCCTGATTCAACTCACCTGAATGTGAATCGCTTTCATTTTCAACCTGCTTTTACTCTACAGAGAGGAAATAATACTGGGCTGGACCATCAGGGAAAGAAAATCGCTGATGTTCAACTGGTTTGAACAGTTCTCCTTTGCTACCAGCTGAAAATGTCTCACAGAGAAGTGACTGTCAGATGGTAGATAGATGCTTCTGTCTAGAAGACATGAACAGGTGGAAAAACAGACAGACAGGCCAGCAGATGAATAGATCTGCTGCTCCTTGATTGTTTCAGATGCCAAGATTACAAGTGTAACACTGTGACTGATTGATTGTCTTCCTCCTCGATACTTAATGGTAATAATAATAGCTGGGGTCAATCTGCCAGCAGTTGCTCATGAGAAGTAATTAATCTGGTTCATACCCTTAGCCAGGGGAAGATAAATTATGTATGTGTCTTCCTTTGGTTGTCCTTTGCAGGCAGAATTTCCTGGCTTCTAAAGGACTCTCACTGCAGACACAGAGGGAGGGTTTCTTTATTAAGAGGAACAGAAATTTAAAGTCTGTGAAAGCTCAGAAGGAAAATGTCAATCAAGGTTATATAGTTGTGTGTTCATCTCTGCTTTCACATTCTCTGGTACCTACAGGGGATCAAATTCTCTGTATGTGCCACTCTCCCACACTACAAACTGCATGTGTGGATGATCAATCATTTATTTTTTTCGGAAGAGTACATTGTTTTGGGCTGACAGATGAAACTGGATTAATTTTATCTAAAAGTAAGGTGCCTTTTGACCTGAATTGGTCAAGAAGTTGGGCTAGATCAGCATTGTAGGTCCCTTCCAATGGAGGTTGTTGTAGTCTATTCTACTCCAGTCTATTTTTGAAGCTACATTTGTAGGTGGTCTCCTCTAAATTCTGATTGAATCTCTCTTAAGGTGTGGCTAACAGAGGTCGGATGAAGTACAGGTGGGAAGTTCTGAATTCCATTTTATTGGATTTCATTTGATTGACTATAGAGATGGTCTACACAACCAGCTTAGATTTGATTCCTAACTTCAGACTAGTTAATAGAAGCTAAAAGACCTTCACCTGCTTCTTGTTTTGTTTGGACTAATTTATTTTCATCACTCACTCAATTTTCTTTTGTCTCTGAAGGCTTCCTGAACACATTCCTGCCACCATTTCCCACTGCATCCCCTGAGGCAACGTCTAAAAGTTCCAGTGCTCTCTAAACTGGGGATTTAAAGCCTGCCCCAGCAATTAGCCATGTAGGTTTAATTGCCATGCAGTCAGATTTATGCATCATCTGTTATGCACCTTTGAAAAATCTTTCCCTCCACCTATGCAATAAGTTTGCACAAAGACTTGCAAGTTTGCACAAAGACAGGCCTTTGAGCATCTAAGAGGACTAAACACTACAGGGATGCTCTATGGGGCCATGAATTTTGATTAATTCTTCTGTAATTTGCATACCTGACTAAACAGCATTCCTTCAGCATCTGAGCACTGCCACCGGTGTTTGGGATTGTGTTCATTTCCCTTTAAAAGCTGCATTTTTTTGCATAAACTTGAAAAGAAATACTTCATGAAAGAAGATACTGCTTCTTCAACTTCTGCTGCTCCCGTTCTTTCAGTCTTTGTTTTTCCTGAGACCCTGAAGTGCTTGAAGTCCCCATGATTTCATTTCCCTTCTCTTGAGCAGACACTACAGAGAGACACTGCAGTGAAGTCTTGCCCATGGTTTTTAACCTCCAGACAGGCATTAAAAATCAAATAAACTTTTCCTCAACTGTAATGCCAAGAGCATGTTGCCATGGTAACAACAGTGTCACCGGATAAATGCTGCCATCAGTCCTCATGGGTCCCACTCGACTGGCTTGGGAGAGCCTTGCTTTGCCATAGAGCATGGCTGGGCTTAAAAACATCTAATTTGTCTTACAGCAATGGGCAGTGGTCCCAGGCACCAACTCAGCCTCCCTTAGGTTGCTGCTGCCAGAAATAACCAGGATGCCAATTAAAACCCAACACCTAAATCAGTGAATAGTAATGATAGTTAGACCTGAACTTTAAGCTGGGCTTCTCTGTCCACAGGGCCAGCACAGCCTGCCCATGAGGTCACACCCTGCTGTGGGCATCCATCTGCTCCAGAACTGGGTCTTCCAGGGGCTGCAGGTGGATCTCTGCTCCCCCATGGACCTGCAGGTGGATCTCTGCTCCCCCATGGACCTGCCAATGGATCTCTGCTCCCCCATGGATCTGCAGGTGGATCTCTGCTCCCCCATGGACCTGCTAATGGATCTCTGCTCCCCCATGGACCTGCAGGTGGATCTCTGCTCCCCCCCTGGACCCCCATGTGTGCAGGGGAACCTCAGCTCTGTCACCTGGAGCATCTCCTGCCCCTCCTTCTGCACTGCCCTGGGGGGCTGCAGAGTTTATCATCTCACACATTCTCCCTCCTTTATGTAGCTGAAATTGCAGGTGATATTTTTCCCACTTCTTAACTCTGTTATCCCAGAGTCACTTCCAATGGCACTGAAGGGCTTGGCCTTGTACAGTGGTGGGTCCGTATTGGAGCCACTTGGATCCATTGGACAGGGGGGAAGTTTCTGGCAGCTTGTCCCAGAAGCCACCCCTGCAGCCTCCCACTACTAAAACCTTGCCTTACAAACCAAACAAATATAATTGCATATGAAAATTAGGTGACTACATGTCAATACAGTTCCTATGTGAAATATTCAGGGAAGTGTGTATGGAAAAAGCTTGCCCTAGGGCACATTCTATTTAAAGAACAGCAGAAAGCATAGAGCTGAACTCCTGAAATCATAAAGCAGGTTATAAGGTTTTTCTTTGTCTGACTGATTGTTTTTAAATGTAAAACCTTTCTTCATGAACACTAACGAAGCAGAGCCAGAGAGAAAAGCAGATTGGGAAAGTCAGTTCTAAGGGCCATATTGCAGACCTGTTTGATATTTTTAGTTTGCTATCTGGAAAGAATGGGAGCATGCAGCAGCAGGGTTCTCCTCTTCAAAGCTCTACCATCTGAGAAGTGAGGGGAATAAATTAAACATTTCACCTGTTGAACATGTCCAGGGGTGTCTCCTGAGCCTCCTGCAGAGGACTCTGAAAGAAGCAATGCAGCAAACAAGGGAGGCAATGGAAGAGGCTCTGATTCTTTCCAGCAAGTTCACTTTGTTTCCCCTGCTACAGAGAAATTGCCCTGATTTTCTGTCTAATGTGTAGGATATGCCCCTTCAGGTTTTCTTTTGCAAGCATCTCCACTTGCCATCTTATTTCACCTTGTGTGTGTTCAATGGATCACAGAGCTCCTCTGCTCTTCATTCTTTCTCCTTTAACTTTCCTTCTCACTCTCGGTATCCTAAACACCTTGTTTCTTTAGAAAGCAATGGGATATTGAAAGGGTGAAGGGTCTGGAGCACAAACCCGAGCAGGAGCAGCTGAGGGAGCTGGGGGTGTTTAGACTGGAGTAAAAGAGGATATGGAGAGATTTTAGTGCTCCCTACAACTACCTTAAAGGAGGTTGTAGCCAGGTGGAGATTGGTCTCTTCTCCCAAGTCACAAGCAATAGGACAAGAGGAAATGGCCTCAAGTTCCAGCTGGGGAGGTTTAGGTTGGATAAGAGGGAAAATTTCTTCACAGAAAGGGTGGTCAAGCATTGGAATAGGCTGCCCAGGGCAGTGGTGGAGTCACCATCCATGCAGGTATTAAAAGATGTGTAGGTGTGGCACTTGGACAAGGTTTGGTGGTGGGCTGGGCAGAGCTGGGTTAGTGATTGGACTAGATGATCTCAGAGGTTTTTTTCCCACTTAAACGGTTTTAAGTGCTGCAACTCAATTACAAAAAGCACACTCACACATACACAGAGTAGAGACAGAATTCAACTGTGATTCTTGAATTGGGATTCATATGCTGTAATTTAGATATTTAAATGCAGATGCCTAAAAATCAGATTCCTAAATTAGCCATAGAACCCTTTAAAAGCCAGAGGTGAGTGAGAACACATCTGCAGCATTGTCCAACTCATTGTCTTACACATTTTGCTTAGGAAAACATAATCAGCCCCCAGAGGTGCCTGTATACCCCACTGACTGCATGGGAAGCCTGTGACACACACCTTGCTATGGATCAGATGAAAGCCAACAATACAGAACAGTATTTCTGATCCAAAATAATTTTATTTTTTTAACCCTTAGTATTAAAAGTTATCATAGTTTAGCTCTTCCAGTTTAGTTTTGCCAAAGTACTGTCAAGAGAATCAGAATGGAGAACGTGTGAGTCAGAAGGTCTTAGACAGTAATTTTTAAACTTTACACCCCTGCAAAAGGCAGAACAGCCTGTGTTTCTCAGCTGCCTTTTACCAGGAAGAGGTCAAGTTACACTCTGCCTCTTAGGCTTGGTCTCATTTAAATTTCATACATCAGCTCAAAGCTCAAACCTGAAGCTCAGTGCTTAATTCCTGGTGCGCCTGTACTGGAACTGGGAAGGCAGCTCTGTTCAGACTGGGATTTTTTTTCCACTGGTTTGATGACTTCTCCCTCAGGCAGAAGGGAGCTCATCCCCAGCACCACCAAACTGCCCTGTGCCCCCTGCCAGCATCCCTTTTGCTCCTCTGCTGCCATAGCTGATACCTCCTGTCCAGATGAGCCCTGACAGCAAAGCAGTTCGTGCCTGGTCACCGTGTTTGGGTGTTTATTTGGGCTCCCCTATTGCACAATAGACTCTCACGCTGTGTGTTCACCCAGCCCATGTCACTCCCTGCAGCTCCCTCGCTCCCAGGGTGAGCACAGAGCAGCCCTGGACTCCCCTGCTGCCCTTTCCCCTGCCTGTGTTTACCCCATATCCAGTTTTGCTGCCAAAAGCCTTGTGTTTCTCCTCAAAGAAAGCTTTTCAGCACTCCAAATCTCAAGCACTGTAAGAGGAGATGTGTTTTTTTTATGAGAATCTTTTATCAGAATATCTTCCATCATTGCCTTTATCTCCTCTTGCTGATGCCACACACTGGCACAGACTGGTTACATCTTTACTGAGATATTTCCAGAGGTTACAGTTCATGGAGTTATTTGATAAGTGTTCAGATAAATAGATATGCAGGGAAAAAGAAATGTGGAATCATAGAAATCATAGAATCACAGAATGGTTTGGGTTGAAAGGGACCTTAAATGTCATCTCATTCCAACTCCCCCCTGCTATGGCCAGGGACACCTCTCACCAGACCAGGTTGCTCCGAGCCCTGTCCAATCTTGCCTTACATCATAAATAAAAGTATTATTAAGCCAATGCCCATTCCAACTGCTCATAGGAGCCCTAAGGAAAATGAAAAAGTAAAGTATTCAAAATTATTTAATGGAATTCAATTGTATTGATATGACCAGGTCTGATACCTGTGTCTGCATTTTTGTTGATAGATCAAATATTTCAGCATGAGCTTGATAAACCTTCTTCAAAATCAATAATCTATGAAAATCTTCTTGTTTTCATTGAGGAAGGATTTTTGACACACATATCAGACTCCAAAATCAACCAAGAAATCATTAAAAGAATGTTCCAGCCAGCTGTAATGGAAACATTCTTCATTTTTCTTTCTTTTACTTTCATATTTCGTTGCTCAAATATGTGGCTTTAAAGCAAGACAAGTGGAGCACTCATAGAAATGTAGTACATCACCAAAAGCTGAGCAGTCACCTGTGAAGTGAAAAAGCAGAAAAAATTAGAGAAATTTCACTTCCTGCCATCTCAGTCTGTCATTATATGACTCACCAAATATTCCTGCCCATCACATATCAGAATCTGACGTACCGACGTTCTGGCTGGGTACAGAGGGAACAACTTCCTTCTAAAAGCATCTGAATTGTTTTCGAATAGCTGATAAATACAAGCACCAAAAAAGGAAAGTAAGGGAAATAGCAAAAGGAAAACAAAAAAATAAAAAGAACCCGACATTTTAAATGTGACCTGTGAATGAATTTAATTAAATTATATTCGCCACTGTGTCTCTGGCAGGAAAGAAAATTACTGGTGTTCCAATAGTTGCTACTTTATTAAAAGCCACTCTATTTTTTCCCAAAGCTTTTAAAGCAGGGACAGACGGAGATTAAAATACAACCAATAGTTAAAAGCTACTTTTGTTTTGTTCCTGAGCTTCTGAGAGGGCACTCAGGAAACAGATGCATTAAAAGCTGAGGGAGGAGGACCAACACTTGCACCTGGTCACCTCAGTGTGCTCTGTCCTGTGCCCATGCCAATGCCATGGACAGCAAAGCAAATACCAAGTGCCAGGAAAATGGGTAAGTGCATGTTTGACTCAGTGCTGACAAAAAAATTCCTGATTTTCTGTGTAGTTAAGTGAGAGAAATCAGGATATGTAAAGACATTGGGGGTATTTACTCTGCTAATTAGCACAGGGAACCGAGACTGGGCTGCAACTTCATTTTTAGCCTGGTCAGAAAACCTTCTCCATCACGCAGAGCAGACAACAGGGGGAGCTGGGATAACACTCTGCTGATCTGAAACAAAATTGGCTGCCAAAAAAGGTGATTCTTGAGCAGCAATGGACCCTGGGCGGGGAGACTAGGATGTGCCCAGGGCCTGTGTGTCCATGCATGTCTCTGAGAGTCTCCTGAAGTATCTTGTGAGGTCCTGACACACCCTAGTGCAGGACAGCAGAAGGGCTTGTGAATGCAGGAGATGCCCCGTGGGTGCCAAAGAAAACCTCTGACTGGTAAAACTGGTCATGCCTGTGGAGAACCAGGTTTGAGGAGTCTCCAGAGTGGTCTTGAAAGCTGTAATTTTCAGAGAACCACAGAATGCTTTGGTTTGGAGAGCATTTTAAAGCCCATTTCGTTCCATCCCCTTCCATGGGTAAGGACACCTTCCACTATCCCAGGTTGTTCAGAGCCCAACTTTTCCCAGAGACACACCACTCCCAGAGTGGAGAATGTCTTCCCAATATCCCAGCTAGCCCTGCCCTCTCCAAGTTTATTCCCAATATCCCAGCTAACCCTGCCCTCTCCAAGTTTATTCCCAATATCCCAGCTAACCCTGCCCTCTCCAAGTTTATTCCCAATATCCCAGCTA
>JAWWEW010000078.1:3014245-3053974 GCA_035583185.1 Anabacerthia variegaticeps
TCCCCGTCCCCGTCCCCGTCCCCTTCCCCTTCCCCTTCCCTTTCCCCTTCCCTTTTCCCTTCCCTTCCTTCATTTATCCACAAAAAACCCTCCATTCTTTTCGCCTCAAATGACCATTACAGATATACAATCACCTGCCAGAACCAGAATCCACTTGAATTCCATCTCAAGCTTTCACCAAGACCGATCCTCACAGAAGTCTCTACAAACCTACAAGGCTTTCTCTCAAAAATCCATTGCAATGTATTTAAACAACATAAATGCTCTAATAAAACAGGCAACTGCTGAGGTTTTGACACAACACTAACCTGGCACTGTGTGTTTTTTAGAGCTGGCTTCACAAATGTATTCACGACTGTCCCAGCCAGGTGACCAAGTGACAAAGCCACCACGGGACAGCCATGAATGAGATTCCTACAGCTGTGGCACTGAGCCCAGGTCAGCTCTTAATTCTTTTTTATTTTTTTTTTCTTGGCATCTCAGGTGGATTTCAAGCTTGACTTGAGCTCTCTACAAGCATGGCAGTCCTACTGGCTGCACCAGAGGGCCAGGCTTTTGCACCAAATCCACATTTGCTGCCCGATGGATGCAGCCTGAGACAGCCCTGCTTGCTGGCAGGAGCTGGTTTGACTCAAACACCAGCTCTGAGGCACTGCTTAATCCATCCAAATGATTCACCCTTTGCTTTGTCAACTTTGCCATCTGCCTGTTTCTCTGTGATCTGTCCAAATTGAAGGGGTGGCCCCCCAGAACAGCATCTCCTCCCAAACACTCCCACTGGGAGTGCAAGGTATTCCCACCACCCTTGGAATTGTCTGTATTTTGCCATGGAAAGTCATGATGACCCCGAGTGGTGTCCAGTGTGGCTGGAAAAGTGAAGTGATACCTTCTCCACTTGGCTGTCAGTCAACAGTGGCCTTGAAAACAGCTCTCAGGCTGCTCTCCAGTCCTCTGGGGTGGCCCAGGGACAAGGATGAGCCTCAGCCATGCCTGAACCCACACTTGAGGTCCTAAAAAGTGCAAAAGGCATGACGGATTTCCTTTGCCAAGGGACATCCAGTGTAAATGCATGGCACTGCCCTGCAGAGGGACCGTCAGGTGCCCTTATGATCACAGAATCATGGAATCATCTAAGCTGGAAAAGACATTTAAATCATCAAAACCAACCCAGGCAGGCAGCAAGAGAAAGAAAGATGTCATGTCCTGAATGGAACATCTTCTTCATTGGTGTCTGCCACGAGAATCCGGCAGAAGAAGGATCGGGGTTCAGCGGGATGGGATGTGAGAAGGTCCCGGCTGCCATCTAGTGGAGTCGGGATGCGTCTTTAGACTAAAATAATTAAAGAAATAAATAGTATATTTGGGAATAAAGGAGAGCTAACTCCTAACCTGTGGGTGAAATAGCCTCCTCACTTGAGAAAAAGCCATAAAAAATAAAGTAGCCTAGACACCACTGAAAGTGGGGACAGAACCACGTTGGAACCACTGGAAAGAGGGGATAAAGGAACAGGGGGTAAAGGAACAGGGGGTAAAAGAACAGGGACTAAAGGAACAGGGGGTAAAGGAATAGGGGATAAAGGAACAGGGGGTAAAGGAACAGGGGATAAAGGAACAGGAGGTAAAAAAGGAACAGGGGATAAACGAACAGGGGGTAAAGGAAGAGGGGGTAAAAAAGAAACACTAGATAAAGGAACAGGGGGTAAAAAGGAACAGGGGATAAAGAAAGCTCTTGCCACTGTTTCTGAAACAGTTTGTGACCTCTCTCTCACATCAGTGGGAAACCACACATGGGTTTTCACATCCAATAAAAGGAAATCCAGACTAATAATCAGATGGTATTTAATTCCCCCACCCAACTTGTTTTCTAGCATGTGCACTTCACAGCACAACTGTACTTATTTTGCTAGGAAAGGTGACAAATGTTTTCACTGAAAGTTCACTTTACAACTTTCTTTTCAATACTTTGTTCATCCTGCTCGTCACTGATGGGGAGTCAAATCTCACACCTAGAGAAGAGTACAAGCTTAGGGTAGGCACATACTCTGCTTCCCTGAGAACCACCTTAACCCCTTGTGGGTTCCACATTTTGCATTCATTTCTTCAGCCTTATCTTCAACCCACACCAACTTTTCATGCCTGGGAATTCACTTGGTGTTGTACAGGGAACTTTTCAAGGAAGAACCTCTCATTTCCACACTGACACACCACTGCTTTTCTTTTAACAGGCTTTCATTTTCCCTTAGGAGATTTTACCTTGTCTTCGTAGATCCCACTGGGTAAGAAAGCACATTTAGCACACTATAAACAGAATATCAAGGGGGTTTTTTACCATCAAGCTGATTTGGACTCAATGTTGTGTTTTACACACTGTTACCTATTTTGTAAGGAGATGGAGAAAATCCTTAGCCTGTTGATTGACTTGGTGTGGATTATGTGAGGATATTTCTCTAGTTTCTAAAATCACCTCAAATCATCAGAAATGAAAAAAAGGGGGGTTTCTATAATTTCCTGTACACATAGTCCATTGGATCAAGAGGCTCTATCTGGCTGGAAATACATCTGAGTTATTAAAATAAAGCTTGTGCTTGAGCAGAGGAGGGCAGGCACCTCCTCGCCTGCTCATCACTGCCAAAACTTGATTTAGCTACAACAACTAGAGGTGAATCCCATTCCCAATTTAATGGGATGGGTTTAGCTGTTTGTCCTTATCACAGGGAACCACAGAATGGTTCGAATTAGAAAGAATCTTCAAGAAGATCTAGTTCCAAACCCCTGCCATGGGCAGAGGCACCTTCCACCAGCTCTGTACATGCCCAGCTATGGTCCAGATAAAATGCTCTGGCAAGTTAAGTGAGGGAAATAGAGAAACACAGATTCAGTGCAGACCTTTGTGTGCACACTGAAAGATTAAGGATTTATTGTATCTGTTCCTGTCACTTCGAGAAAAGCATTGCTTGTGCACTTTGACACAGCAGTTTTGTTCAACCACATATGGAGTGATAGGAAAATCCTATCGCTCCATAAAATTGCAAATAATATTTTAGTATTCTTTCCTCATACCGTTAAATTTTAACTTATATTAAAAATTGATGGCATTTGAACCAAAATAGAGTAGAAGTAAACATTCCAGTCATTTAATTTATGTTGTGAATTATAAACATGATGTGTTTTTATTTGCGACTAAACAGTATTATGTTCTGAAAGCACAAAAATCATGAAATATTCATATAAACTGCAATCCTTTATTTAAGCTCCTTAGTTATAGGATTTTCATAATGTTCTATACTATCATTTTCTCTAACAAAAATTGCCCCCACCATTCTGATGTATTTTGCAGCAGGCAGGATCTGATTGAAACCTTTGTTCTTTAGGGATAACTGCAGCACTTATACCTTGAGAATATCATATTAATATCTTAATTTGATAATACAAGAGCACAGTTCAGGCCAGACAATGATGGTTTAGATGCAATTGTCTCTCTTGCCACCAAAGCTGAGGTGGATTATGTGTGTCTGTTCTCAGCTTCAATTTCCAGACCTCTCCCTGTTAGCAGGGAACAGCACAATTATAATTAAAGTATGTTCCAGGCTTGTTCCCAATCCATTAGAGAGAGACAGTGACATCCCTCTCTTTCTACAGATACAAACAGGCAACACAGAAGATTTGGGACCTTACATGGAAGGATTTCAGGTACAAATTCGTTCAGAAAACAAATTTTGCCAATAGAGTTTTTATTAGAATAATCAATCTAGAATTTGCTAAACACTTTGGGCCACTTTTAGTATTTTTATCTTTTCTTATCTATAAGGTCAATGCCATTATCCCTGTGGGACATCCCTTGCTAGAGATACCAAATGTTTAGTGTATTAGAGCTTGAATCATAATTCAAATAAAGCAAAACACTGAGAAGCTGCCCTTGTTTCACTGAAAGCTGAAATTATGATGTAAAAACAATAGTAGTGAGCTTGACTTGATGTTGGGTAAAGTCAGAAGAACCACAAGGTTCACTGATAGTCATTATATGATGCACCATTTCAGTTTGTTAATACAAAATATGAAATTTATACTTTCAGTAGGAGACACCTCACCCTTGCTATCGAGTGCCAGTGAAGTTATTAATAGTTCTAACATGAAGTTTATAAGACACTAAGGTAGAGAGGGAAAAATCTTTAAAAAGATGACTGGCTGACTGAGAAAAGATTAAAAAATGAGGAAAAAAAAATAGAAAAAAGCCTAACAAAAAATGTTACCTGAATGTGTGATGTAGAATAAAGTACCCAAAAACTCACAGAAATACATGAAATATTTCCATTCAAAAAGATAACTGGAAGATGGGATCGTGCCATGCTGTCAAATATATTGCTTATTTTTAGGTATCTGGCAGGTGTCTTTGGGGACAGGAGGAGAAAAGTTAACCAATATCATACAATTAATTGTGATACGACACTAAAGCCAAGACCAAATGATTTAATTTGCACTTAAGCTGGCACAAAGCTGCCAGTAACACCTCAAAATGATCTTTTTTTCCCTTCTGCAGCCTGCAGTGAGATCAGCTCAAGCCCTCGTGCCTGGAAGGTGCATTTTACTTCTGTCTTCACTCATTGCACTAAACCCTGTAGCAATTTGCACACCCTGGGAATGATTCTCTATTTAAGCTCAGTTTTTCCATGGCTCTGGCCCTTCTCCAAGTGAAAGTAAATCACACTTGGCCACATTTATTCTTCAAAGGTTAAGGAGTTTCTGCTGCTCACACTTTTTGTACTTGTTTTATCAAATGTTGCATATTTGCAGAAAAATGATCTTATGCAATCAGTGTGCACGTGCTCCTGTTAAGCTCAGTATAAATTACCTAAATTCAGTCCTGAAAAACTAACTTGCTTAAGGTTTTAAATTCTGTTGCCCACTTTATATTAAAATTGAATTTGCTGAAAATGTAATGTAACCCGTACAACCATACCATGCATTGTCATAACTGATATTAACATTCTAATTAAATAGAGCAATTTCTTCTGATTTTAACCATTTCTGTTTCCAGTTTCAGCTCTCTCCCAGGAAACTATTGTCCCTGGAGTAGTTATTTCTTTCAGGAAGGAATGAAATGAAGATTCCTGTCTCTGTTCATGTTAGAAAAAGCTGAGTAGACTAGAAAAGGACAAAGAGCCAGTGTGGGATAGCCTTCTTTAGGTGACAATGGATGCCACAGGTACTATAATGCAGCCAAATAATTGTGCCTATGATATTTATAGAGAGTCAATGGAAATTATTTGGACAGACCACTGGTATTCTGATGCAGAGGGATTTGGAGCCAATCCCTTAATTCAGGCTTCTACAAAAGCAGAAAACAAGGGTCCTGAGAAGTCCATGTGCCTTCACATCTGTTACTAACCTGTCCATTTAATATCAGAGTCATCATGGAACACCATTTCAAAACTGCAACATTTAATTATAAGCCAGAAAATCCATTTGACACAGTCAACACTTATGAGAGTCCTTATATGACACTTTATGTCACTGCTTAAGACATGGAGATCAGAAAATGCCATCACACACCCAGGACTCAGCTGAGCCAGACAACCTGGTCAGCAGAAGAAATAATTTTATTTGGGTTTTATTGCTTTTTCTTTTATCTTCCACTTACGGAGCACCATGGTGTTTAGAGTAAAGTGGGCAATCTTCACAATTAATTATACACCAATGGAAATGCAGCAGCTCTAGGAAGTTTTCAATCTCAACATGTATGGGTAGAGATGGGTAAAATTTTGATGTCTTTCTTGAGTTGTTACTCTGGGCTCCATTTTGCTAGAGACCATGGTCTTTTGGAGGCTGAAAAACATCCATCTCCAGGGAAGAAGGCTCATCCAACACTTGTGTTTGCTGATGATGCCACTTTTCCATGTCATTTGGATGCTCTGTGACATTGAGAGCCCTGTGAAGGCACCTCTTACCTCCCACCCAGCTCACTTTAAATTCTTCTGGATGAAGGAAGGAAACCAGTATGAACAACATCTTGGGCCACACATTGTAAAATTCCTCCCTGTGCTCCTTAAAACTCCTTTCCCATACTCAGGTCTGAATTCAGACATTGTTTAATTTACACAGGTAGAAGAATAACAAGGAGAAAACTACTTTTTTTTTTATTTGGAAGAGGAAGGCACCTCCTTGGCAGTCAGATTTTACACAAAAAAATAGGAGACATAAGATGTAAAAGGAAAGGAAAAAAGGAAAGCAAGTCCATTTTTCTCTATTATAATTTCTATTATTTAATTAGTCTTGGCAGCTCCCTGAAATGTTCAGAAGAGCAGGGTCAAATGTAATGGCCCTCACTAGGTGGTACAGTTTATCTTTCTTCACTCCTTTCCAAACCCTGATGTTCTCATCAAAGAGGTCCGCTGATCCATTAATCTACAGGTTATGGCAACCACTGGGAAAAAAAGAGCCAAAACCCACTAAACAAACAAAAATAACCCCCCCTCAAATACAAACACTGGGAACACAAGTTTATTTTCAAGCACCTGAATGTTTTACGACACTGAAGAGCGAAAACAGTCACAGATAAGAACATACTTAGCAATATCTCTAGAAGTCTCTTTGTCCATCTATCGAGGGTCTCATTCTCTTTCTTACAAAAGTTGGTTTTCCATATTAATTTCCCTGCAAAAAGCAGGTATTCCTTAATGATTATCACATGGAGCCTTGGCCTTCCCACTGCCTCCACTTTGGCTTCTTGCTTGTCAGAAATCTTCTAAACTGCAGCTACTGAAATAACATCAGAACATGAGAAAGGTTTGGGGCTTTTTGTGAACTTTGAATCTTTTTTGCTACTAAAGAGACAGTAAGAAAAAGACAACTTAAGAGGACGTTTTTAGTCACTGTGTTGCAGTCCAAGAAGAAGTTTGGCTTCTTATTTCCATGCTTGCTGAACCAAAACAAGGAGCAAGGCTTGAACAAGCTGAATAGAGTCCATATCCCACTGCATGAGGATTGAATTCCAGTTTGCAGAGCTGAAGGGTACTCCTGGTGTCCCTTCCCTGGGCACTTTATTCTGTATGTCTATCAGTGAAAGCACAGAAGTGAAGCAGAATCGATGCTTTTTGTGTTTGCTGTGAGGCAGAGTGTGTTCATGAGAGGGTTATTTTGGGTTCAGAGGGCCAGCCAGTGTTTATTGTCCTGCAAAAGATGCCCCATGTGCAGAACTGCTGTAGAAGAGGAACCTCCTCCTATGCAATCTTTTTGTTTATTGGGGATGTTTTTTATTTGGATTTTGGTGGTTTGTTTTTGTTTTCCCCTAAGCAGGCTTTTATAAGTGATTACTCCACATCCTGAGGCCACCTTCAGCACACAGATGTGGTCATTTTTACCCCAGAGCTAGATGGCACAGTCCATCTTGTCCTCCTCCACACGGGCACAAGTCCGTACCTCTTACCGTGCCACCTCCGGCCAATTTCTGTTTGCACCTCAAAAACAAAGGGGAAAGGTATTTTGTGGTTAAATACTGCTTGGGAGTAGCCCAGTGGGAAAGAAGCAAGACAGGAAGAGTGGCTAAAGAAGAATAAAGTTTTTAGACATCTCAGTCCAAGTTAGTTCCCTTTCTAGTTGACAGAGAAAAGGAGGATCCTTCGGTTTTGTCTCTCCTGGGTCAGCATGGCCATCGTTCTGCACTGATGAAACCTTCTGCTGTGGCTGGCTCAGAGCTGGCCTCCCATGCTGAGAGGGTAAATGAACCCTCACCCTTCCTCTCCAGAATTAAGGACATATTTTATGTAGTGATAGGACAAGGAAAAATGGCTTTAAACTGAAAGAGAGCAGATTTTGTGTTTTACAAAGAAACTGTTGGGACACAGGGTGCCCAGAGAAGCTGTGGCTGCCCCTGGATCCCTGGAAGTGTCCAAGGCCAGGTTGGACAGGGCTAGGAGCAATCTGGGCTAGTGGAAGGTGTCCCTGCCCATGGTAGGAGGTGGGATTGGGTGATCTTTAAGGTCCCTTCCACCCCAAACCATTCCATTATTCTGTGTGAGCCCACCCAGTTCTGTGTTCCTGCTTAATGACCATGCGCACAACACCCAAAGGTAATTATTACAGCTGTCACACAATTAAATAAATGGGGAAAAAAAAGTCCCACTTCCATTTTTTACTTACCTGGTTTCAATTTCTAGCCCATGGTACTCAGTCCACCTTCCTCTACTGTTCTGGAAGGTCTATCAACACTAAACCTGAGTTCTCTAACTCGAGCACTGTGACAAATCTGCCTTCCCAGATGTTTAATCAGAAGGAAATTTCTAAATCGTGTGTCTGGAATGTCAGGCTGAATGTAAAACTGTGGTCTCTATTAGAAAGGATTAGGATTGTTAATAGGCTAGTGACTGTATAGTCAGTAGTTCTTAGACATATAGGCAGTATAGGCAATAATTTACAGCCATAAACTCAAACAAAAGGCTAAGAAGTGTTAATATATTTGAAAATATTTGGTTCACTCTTTCAGAAATTTCTGATAAAATTCAGGAAGTCAGGACTGTGAAACATGTAGATGATTAACTACTCTGGAAGTTTAATAAGCCCTAGCTGTTAAACTTGGAAAATAATGATTTAGTCAATACAGTCCAGGGAGTCTAGAGGGGTTACAGACAGAATTCACCTCCTAAATACACTTTTGACACTGCAGGGGATGCCCCTTGTGGGGAGGGAGGGTGTTTATGAAACAGGACTCTCCCTTTCAGGAGCTGCAGTAGAACCCAGCAGAGTCTTAGTGCAGTCTGAAACTGAATCCCAGTTAAACCCTAAAATAGTTACCTCAGCTACCCTGGAGTCAGAAAAGAAGAGGAAATGCCAGGGTGTCAACATATTCTAAAATATGGAGAATAAAATTTTATGTTTCCTATATGATTAATTCAAGATTCATTCTTATCACAACATCTAGACTATATAAATGGATCTGGATACTATGATAAATGGAATTATTCCTGTCCCATCTACAGTAAAAGTCTGATTTATACATTCTAAACAGAAAAGCAGATTTATTAACATGAAGAAATACTAAAAATCTTCACAAGCTAAGGAAAATACTGAAAAATAATATTTCATTATTGGGCAGACAGCATAAATTTTAACCCATTTAATCATAAACCTTTAATGAATGGAGATCGCTCTGCATCACTCCTGCAGTTTGTACTCTCAGATCTGCACCTAGCAAGGCATTTCCAAGGCCTGCTATAGGACAAAAATAGCAAGGAAGGATGAAAAATATTTGATGAATAGAAAAGTAGTAAAAGCTCGTTTCTCCACTAGATGGCTTCATTCCCATGGAGATAATTGAAATGAAATTTATCGACGTTGATTCTCATGTTAACAGAGACTGTTAAGAAGCTGAAAGATCTGATTATGTGACTGTATATATTTGCCAACGAAAGTACTGTTGTAGAGGATGTCATTTCCTTACCTCTTGGTTCAGGAAACAGTAGAGAACTGCTACAATAAACCCCTGGAAAAGACCAGAAAAATAAAGTTTTGAATGTTAATGCAGTTTGGAAAAGCCATTTTCATTACCTGACTTCATGACAGTGCTGTATGTGTGAATTAATGAGTATCACTAGAGGTGGGAGGATTTCTATAAATTGAAAGGTATTTTCTCTGTCTCCAGTAAAGCTGAACAGCCACATAAACACCTGGTTAGTGACTTTTCATCAAAGGCAGTAAAATTATATGAATTCACAAGGAGATGAGGTGATGATGTGGCAATTGAAGTGCTCCCACCACATGCCTACAAATGTATAGTCCATTCTCCAGCCAAAAACACTCTGAGCTGATCCTTCACACACTATAAACCAGAAAGGAAACATAGACTTCAGAAGGAGATCCATGGATGGAGCTCATGCAGCTTTCCAGTCAAATTCCACATCTTTGCAGTGTATCAGAGGGGATCAAATCACTGCCCACTGAACATGTGAAAATTCTAAACTGAGCTAAACCCAGGACATTCCTAGGAGGTCAAAGGACCCACAGGCCCAGATAGCAGCCCAACACCTCACCCTTTATTCAGTGAACTTCTTCATTAAATTATTCATTAACTCCATGAAGGTCCACTCCCTGTACAGAGGGATAGGATTAAGGTGGGCAGGGTCTACTGGACAGGGGCAAAGCAGTCAATTCTACCCTCAAGAAGACTAAACCAGCCCATCTGCTGGATTTTTGGTAATTCTCACTGACAAACAGTGCCATGCAAGCATTCAGGGGGAGATATGTTCCTTGTGAGCTTTGGTGGGATTCCCACAGCCTGAGGTGCAGCACAGGGAGAGGGAGGGAAGCAAATCCTGGAGCTGTCCATGCCCTGTGTGCCAATTCAGGGCAGTTTGGGGCATCCACCAAGTATTTTGGAGGAGGGAAACTGATGTGGCATTCTTCAAGGGCTGGCACCTACACTATTCCATGTTTATTTTTGCCTGTCAATTTATCCTTTGCCACAAAATCAGCAAGGGGGCTGGACCTGCAGCTTCAATTGCCTCTGGATAATTTAACATCAGCCCAAATCAGCTTGTTAGTGAAGTCAGGGATGGCATGAGGACTAGCACTGGTAGCAAAGATTTCCCATCCAATTTACACACTTATCTGAAAGCCTTGGCTTTGTATTTGCAAAGTCTGCAACTCTGCAGCCAAGCCTAAAGGCAGGTGGGACGGAGGGCACATCTTCGGGATGCAACCCAACAAAGAACCAGGAATTTGGTGAGGAGACACTGGGTTTGGCATCCAAGGATGTTTTTGTGCAACACTAGTTGTCCTGTGGACAAAAAATCAAATCAGAGAAACTGCTGAGAGGGAACTGAAGCCTCTGTGGTCACTTTACCTGGAAAGATCCAATGCAGAGCTCCAAGTAAAGGCGGATCCCCAGGCTGGTGTACTCGGGGAGGAAGTTGAACACAATGTAGTGGGTTCCAAATAATGGGATTAGAAGCAGAGTTGCCCTTGAGAGACGTCTGGCACAGGACAGGAGAACAAGTAATATTATTTCCCATAGTAAAGACTCAGAAACAAAATAAGGCACAGTACTGAAGTTTAAAAACACCTAATATATATTTAAATACATAAAAATAAACAGAAAATAGAAATATGCAGACTCCCTTTACAGTTCTCATAGAGGAAAAGGCAGCTGTGGAGAGCAATTTATCCTGCCCTAAATCAGACATCTAATGCAGCTTCAATTAATGTGTTTTTTTTGTCCCCCCACTGATTTTAATTAGAAGGCAGACATCTGAACTGAACTTGTTGAATTTAATTTCATCTTTCTACTGGTTTCCTTGGGAATGGGATAAAGTTGGGAATTTCTAAAATTTAATGCCAGTTAAACCGAGCCCATGACACTGCAAAAGTGCTTCTCTGTTTAGAAATTATATGTTTTTATTATTAAAATAATTGATTTCTAAAAAATATTCCATACACTACCTGTACTGAGAAGAGTTATTGAAGTTGATTTGTCTGGGGTCAAGTTTTTTCAGCAAAATTCTGATGATGTTGATAAAAAGGACAAAATTGACCTGTTCACAATATTTGGGGAGGGGTTGGGGGGAAGAGAAAAAAAAAGGTTAATTTCTGATGTAAAACTTTGCAATGAAAATCTGGTTTTTATTAGATCTTTTTTTATAATTTCAGTTATGATGTAATTTGTGTTGTTTCAATGAGATCACTGTAAGGTTATTAATGTTATTCCTACTGGCAGCATTCAGGTATCCAAATAAGTTACATTCCTTCTTGAAATGGCTGAAGATGAAAACTTGAGAATTTCACTTTGTTAAACAAAATATTTCCATCCATGGCTGGTGTGACTCTTTTACTTTTTGTGGCATCTCTCAGTTGGAATTTCTTTTGAATTGACTTTCTGCTGCTCTCTTTAGGCATTGTTGTTGGAACTTACCAGACTAAATATCTCTACAATGAGATACCTCCACCTGAGCTCCTCATTTTATCCATCAGTGATGCCTTGTGGACAATCCAGCAGAAAAAATCCTCACTGCAATCCCTTGACTTCAGATGAGGATGTCAGAAGGGGGGGAAATAATGGAGGTAGAAGGCAGTGCAACAACTTATTGAAACATGATCAGAATTCAACTTGAGATTCTTTATTCTCATTATTTGTGTATATCTTTAAGGTCCCTTCCAACACAAGCCACTCTCATTTGCATGCATCTGTCCTCCAGATAGATTAAGCTTTTAATAGCTGGCCTTAAGGTCCAGTAGCTGCTTTCTCAAACACTTCTTGGGTCTAATGACCCATGGGAGTAATCATATCTGATAATCATTTAAAGCCCATCCGTTTGTCCAGGAAATGTCAGGCTCAAGAATTGTTATCACTGTTATCAGATGTGAGCAGAAACTTACTGACCTTGAAATTTCATGTTAAAATTTATGGCTGATTCTGAGGATTCATGATAAAATTTTGTTTTCAAATAGTATAAGGGTGGTTTAGCCACTCACTAGTAATTTCAACAAAACTGACAATTCTATGGAGGTTTTAATTTGTTTGAAGAAGGTTTGCTTTGTAGGGGTGTCATTTCTCTGCCCCTTTTTAGTTTCCATTTTATGTAGGCGAGTTTATAGTAGAAATTCTACCATTCCTCTTCTTACTTCTCAACAAAAAGTAACCACATTTTAATTTAAAAGTCTTTTTTCTCCCATTTAATGTTCGCAAACTCAGAAGCACCTACCCCCACCGAAATTATAATAGGTCCTTTGATTAGCCACCAGTAAGGGGAGCCTTCATTAATATCCCAGCACCTGTGAAAACACCAAGTTTAGAAAAAGATGTGCTTGTAATCATTGCCATCAATTAAAAATGTGACCCAAGAATAGAGAATAATGTAGGAAAAAATTACTTACGCTGTGTCTTCAAAGTAGAATTTTGCCAATATCCATATAAGGGTGAAAAGTGTAGGAAAACCTGTCAGACATTTAAACAAAGATTGGGGTTGTCTGGTTTCATCAATTAATCCAAACCTCTCTCACTGGAACTCTGCTGTGATGATCCAGATCACTCATTTCAAGAGTCTGAGTTACCCTTTCTGGTCTGTTCACATAACAAGGATGGTTTTAAGCTCACAGCATAAACCTGAAGGGAAATCTGCTGATTCCCAGGATGGAATGAAGGGAGTGGTACCATTGACTGCTGCTCAGACATCCCTGGGAAGGTGTGGAGGGACACAGAACCTGCTTTGTACAGATAAAGGTCTGTGCCAGAGGACTGAACTTGCAACCCCATCCTACGATGGGCACAACTCTCTTGAAGTTGAACCTTGAATGCAGACAGCACATCAAAGCCCAGGTTTATCTGACAAGGGTGTTTTTCCCATTAAAAAAATATTTAGGAATTGCATTTACCAGATCTTAAAATAACAATACCATTAGAACTTTACAGACACAGAATGTGACACACTCTATCTTAAGCCTTCCTAAAAAGGCAGTTCAGTCTCCCAAAAGGGATTTGTCAGGCTTGCCATCCTGTTTGGTGACCACATCCATGGATTGCCTCCCTCAAGCTACCAAAAACATTCCTCTGGGCAAGGGCATTCACCTGCTTTTCTTTACACAGCAATTCCTGTGGGCAGCCACTTCGTTTCTGATTTCTGGCTCACCACGAAGGTTTGAACAATGAGGTTTCTTCCAGACTACACCAGAAAGGAGCGGGGATGCTGCTGTTTCATGCCAGCCCTGTTATTTAATGGATAGAGATTCTTTGTTCCTACAATTTCCCAATGCAAAAGGTGGGCTGTAGCGACATCAGGACTACAAAAATTCCTGCTGTGATTCTCTTGCTGTGTAATTATATTCTGCATGAACAGGAGCAAGTCACATCTAACTCTGGTGTCTGCAATAGTTCCTTAGAGGGGGTTGCATTTTCAGTGGGAAGGAGAAGGTTGAGACTGGATCTCTCCCTGTGATTTCCACAATGTACTTAATTTTCCATTTATTTCACTGGTCCTTTCATGCTGTCCTTTTAAAAAATGTATTGTCTCTCACTGATATTCATGTGAAAATGAAATCAAAGCAATGACTAGGTTAGACAGGTAGATTAGATTCCACATCCAGTATTTTTAATGGGGTGGATCACAGAATCGTAGAATTGTGGAGTGGGTTGGGTTGGAAGGGACCTTGAAGATCATCCAGTTCCAAACCCCTGCCAAGAGCAGGGATACCTTCCACTGGACCAGGCTGCTCAGAACCCCATCCAACCTGGCCACGAACACTTCCAGGGATGAGGAGACCTCAACACCCCTGGGCAACCTGTGCTGGTGTCTCCCCTGACATTAAAGAACTTCCTTGTCCCATCACTCCATGCCCTTGTGAAAAGTCCCTCACCAGCCTAATTGTAAGCCCCATTTGGGTACTGAAAGGTGCTCTAAGGCTTCCCCAAAGCCTTCTCCCTTCCAGGCTGAACAGCCTTGTTTAACATCTTGCCTTTCACTAATTTTGTGTAAAAGCCCTACTTACCCCAGCCAAAGAGAACAAGCCACCAGAAATATCTTCTTCCATGAGAAAGGGATGAGAGGAGTAGACAGTTTAGGTAAAGAGCCTCTACCAGCAGCCACATGAAGTTGGTCATCATGAAGTAGTGACAGAAAACCACAGAGATCTTGCACTCAGTCTAAGGAACAGGACAGTCATGGTTTAGGCATTGCTTGTGGAGACAAGTGTTTGATTTGCAGATGTAGGAGATATCTATAAGACTGGTTGACTTCTACAAAGAGCAAGATCTTGCAGGATGTTTAAATAAGAGCTTCAAATGTAAAATGGCTCTCTGAGTATTAAGGCTTTAACCATCACAATATTCTGGAATCTCCACTGTGTTTTGCTCTCTATGTTAGAAATACAACTTGGGCTCCCAAGAATGTGATTTTTCTCATAAAGACACTGCTTTCAGCATGCCTTCAGTGTCAAATGCTTCTTGGACAAAGGTTCAAGGACCCATTTTTGTCCTTATGCTCAGCTCTAAAATTTTGTGTGTCCAGGAGCAATGCAGAGAAGCCATCCCATAAACCTGTCTGAAAACCACCTTGCCAAGATTTGTGGCTGCATGAAAGGCTAAGTTGACTGCTTAGCACCTCGAGTGTTTTGTGGTTTACAGATCAGAGCTTTCAGTCAGAACATGAAATCCAGCATTTCCAAAAGAATCAGCTTTTAAAGTTGTTCTGTGAGGTACCCAGAGATCTTCCATTTCAAGCTTCAGATTATAGAGACATAAAAGTGAAATGACACTGCTTTATTCCTATGTCAAAGTCTAAATTTGATTTAAAGTACTACCAGATCACAAGCTTTCAGAACATAAAAGGTACACATTCATGGAATAAAAACATAATGAGTACAAGAATTCTATAATTTTCTTTACTACATTAGAAAGAAAAAACCAGTAAGTAGTAAAAAAGAGCCATGAAAAGTGAAACCATATAGAAATGGTCAGCAAAAACTTCAAGTACTACAATATCCTGCTTTTCATGTGCTTACTGTGGAGAAGCTGCAGTGATCAATGTCCTCCTCTTGGAAAAGGACAGCATCCTTAATGAAAATGGCAATGGCTTTTAAGATAAATGTGAAAAAGAGCTGTACATGGATATAATTCCTGGGACAGCGAAGCCTCCTGAAAGAAGAGAGGTCTTTCTCAGCACAATTGACTTGTGCTGGGAGAAATGAAAATAAGCAATAAGCCCTTGTTTCATCTCAGCTACTTCCAAACATAGATAGGAAGAACATTTTAATTCCCTGAGCCCTTTCAGGCAGAGATTGAAACCTTCCTCACGTGAAGGAATCCACCCACAGCCTACATCTCAATCCCCTTCCTTGCTAGTTGGAGGCCTGGGGATACTCCTGGCCTGCCAAATTTATGGAGTATGAGGTTCCTTAAATTCGTGTTTGTGTTCAGTACCCCCGAGCCAGCCTTTTGGTTGGCACTATGTTGGGGCCAAGAGAAAGCTGCATTTGAGGAATGATCTTTAGTGATAGAATTCAGACCATGGCTAAACCACTGCCAGGGCCAGGCAGGCAGGGATATCCAGAGGGTTTTCCCAATGGACAGAGCAGTGATTGATTTAGAAGGGTTTTCTATACCATGAGGGAGTTAAATTGCATTAAACCCCTGTGCACACAGCCTTATCCAAAATTAAAGGGTTTCTTTCCTTACTTTACCAAAGTTTCTTTCATGAATTAGGTGAAAGCAGAGAAAGGCTTTATCACAATTTGGCACATCTACTTTAAATTCAGTTTGACACATTTACCTTAAATCCTGAGGTATTTAAGTTTAAATTTTGACTGCTATTAAATACAGATTTTAAGGGGAGTTATACAGCCTCAGCTTTATGTTTTCACTTGGCCATGAAAATTCTAGCTAATAAGCAAAGAGTCCCATTAAAAGCTGAATTCCACCCAGCTCCAGTAATCTGAGGGCTCTCTAATCTCAAAGTTCACCTGGAGTGGGCAGAATTTTATTACTGACCTCAAATGTCAGCCCCATTGTTAACTATAACTTTTTCCTCCCTATTGCCATGTCTCTTTATGTCCATTGTTTCTTTCTTTCCCCCTCATTGGGGCTGCTTTGTTTTCCTGAGGTCAGAGTGGATGTCAATAAACGTATCTGTTGGTTTCCAGATGTGAACTAGGAACCAAGAGAGGTCAAGAAACTTTCCCCAGAGAACCCTGATTCTCCCAGCACAATAATAAAACTCCTTGCAGAAATACAAGAAATAAACAAAGATTGATAAAATAAATCCTACATGGCAGCAAACTTTAAATGTATGTTAAATGATAAAATGAACAAGCAGTTTTACTCTAGATACTCTAAACTGTACCTGAAAATACCTAATGGATACTTCAGTAAGAAAGAAATCTTACCAAGTGTAGCCAAATTCTGAGACTGATTTTAAAATGTGTCTTTAGTTATAAATCTTTCAGTAGTAATATATAAAATACCATGGGAACACTGATTCAGAATCAAGTTCCTTGTGTATATTCTTCTTATTAATATAAAATTCCCTGCAGCTACTAAAGGCAAACACACACAGTTTATCAAAGAAATATCCTTATTCCAGCTAAAGCAAGTAAATTTATCTGTTGGTTATTCTGGATCAAAGTGAGTTGCTGAGCTTTGCCAATAGTCAGCAAGGATTTATTTCCCAGATCTGATTCTCTTTATGCCTGGCTCTCTCTGATCACTTCTCATTTCCAGCTTCATTTTAATATTATTAAACCAGTATGGCTGGAAATCTTTGTTTTCGTCCACCTGGGTTTCTATCTATATTATTTTGATATGTCTGGTGTTTTCTTCTGCAGTCTGAGATAAAGGACTCTGTGAAAAGAGCTGAGGTCAGAGGACACCTTTACCTGAATGCAATAAGAACTGTCACAGCAATGATGAGCGATGTGATGGACACGCCGTACCCCACAGTGTAGATGATCTTTATGGTAGAGAAGTAGGATTGCTATAAAAGAAGAGGATTTTTTTTGTCACATAACTTGCAGCTAAATGACAGGTTTTTACTGACTCTGGCAGTTTTGCTTTGTTTGGTGTTTCCAATCTGTTCACATCCCTGACAGCCTTGTCTTCCCCCGTTTAATTCCACAGCAAAATTCAACTTAAATCACTTGTTTTGTTTCTTTTGCAAAGTCCCATTCCACAGGGACGTGGATACAGCCCAATCTGAAACCAAACCTTGTACTGATCAGGGTGGTCTGAAGCTCATTCATAAAACCATAAAAACCCAATCCAGTCTTTCACAAAGGCACTGTTAAAAATCACATGCATTTTTACAAATGCTGTATTTTATAGTATAGTATATTTTATATGCATTTTTATAAATACTGTATTTTATGTTTTTTAATCCTGCTGACAGCTGGCTACATGATGAATACAGAATTTTCTCAGCCTTTCCCAGTGTTTCTCCACTTTCCTATTCTCTGCTTCAGTTCACTGAGGGGAAGGGGAGATACTGATTTTGAGCCTAAAGTGTAACCTCAGGCATTATATTTAAGGGTAAGGTTTATTTAATTTGTTATAAGTGCTTAAAAATGAGCTGCCTATATATGAGCAGCTGAGACTGTAGTAAAATGAGAGCCTGGCCACGGGATTGAGCAGGTAAAATGTTGACACAGTCCTGTTCCTTCTCATTCTGTTTCTTTTCTACTTGATGAAGGGGGAAAAAGCACCCTCAGAAGACAATTAAAATCATTGAAAGATGAGACCTTATTGATTTCTGACAGCAAGAGAAAGGATTTTTTCACCACACCTACCTTAACAAATGCAGGTCAAAGAATTCCTGATTGTCTGGGTTGGAAGGGATCTTAAATACCATCTAATCCCAACCCCTGCTTTAGTGGAATGAAGCATTTGGTGCTGAGGATTCTACATCCCCGTGAGCAGATTTCTGACTATCCACAGTCTAATCCCATGGACTGCACATTCATTACTGCTCAGAGCACACCAGGAGCACCCTGATTTTGTCTTCCAGGTTAATTCCATCCATAAGACAGCTTCTGTTTTCTAAGAACACTCCTCAGTGTCAATGCTGTCAGTGGGGAGAGCCAAGACATATGCCTGCAAAGTTCCCACCTGATCGACTGTGGAGTGTTTAGCCTTGATTTGTACTGGAATTTTTTGAGATTGATGAAGTTTTATGATGCAGAGACCAGGCACAGCGGGATTTTTTTTGTCTGTTGGATGAACTGTGAATTGCATATGATTATCCAAATTCCTGACTGTGCACAGTTCCAGCCAGAGCTCAGAGAAGTTCCTCAGAGCTAGAAAGCTTGCCAGTAAGTCTGGATGCACCACTCCATGAGAAACATCAAAGCTGTGCTGGGTTGAACTTAACTGGTGACAAATTGGATATGTAACACAGAAAATAATCAAACCCTTACGTGGATAAACCTACAGCTGATGAGGTAAAATAGAATCATCACAGAATGGGCTGGAATGGACCTTAAATATCATCCAGTGCCACTCCCTGCCATGGGCAGGGACACCTTCCACTAGCCCAGGTTGCTCCAAGCCCCATCCAACCTGGCCTTGGACACTTCCAGGGATGGGGCAGTCACAGCTTCACCTGTGCCAGGGTCTGCCCACCCTACAAGCCAGGAATTTCTTCCTGATATCTAACATAAATCTACACTCACTGAAGATCGTTTTTATCCCAGCAACATCATCATGGCTAGGCTTCGCGAACGAAGATTTACAACATAAGGAAGCAGTAAAAGAAGGAAAGAAAGAGTTGTATTTTGTTGTGTTTATTTATGCAGAGCAGCAGGTGCTGAGCCTTAAAGGCTGGAAAGGAAGTCTGAGTTAAAGTTATAGTAGCACAAAAAGTAATGGGAAGACAAGCAAACTCTCCCCAAGATGATATAAACTATGTTTTTATTCTTATTAATTAGGGATCAAGCACATAACCTCTAGATATCACCAATTGTGAAAATCTGGCAGAAGAAACATGTCAAATATGCATTACAGAGATGCAAATTTTGAGACCTTTTTCCCTTGTTTAATTAGATCTTTTATGAAGGATGAGAAACCCAAACCCCTCTTGTCCTTAGATGCTGCTGATTTTGGAACAGCGATGTTGGAGCAGCACATCACTGATGCTGTGATACCACAAATTCATCTTGCTGACTGATATTACTGAAATTTCATAATTCGTATTTTATTAACAATTTATGATACACCTCTAGCTGTTAAATATCTGTGAGCGAGTTCAACAGTTCTTTTTGATGGTTTGGAATTTGCAGCTGGCTTAATTTTTATTACACTCTCACACATGAATAATAAAACATTTTCAGTCATTTTCCAAAATAAGTGACTAGAGTCAAATTTGAATTACGTTCCACACTTAGAAAGAAATTGCAGCTTCAGCAGAGTTTCCCTCTGCAGTTGCCTTCAGGAATAGAAAGGAATATATTTATGAAACTCAACTTACTTCTTCAAGGGGAATCTCATCTTCTACTGGGCAGGCGACATGGTAGGGAGGGAATGGGTCAGACCAGCCTTTCCTCGTGCAGTTCCTTTTTACTATCCCAGCTGCAACAGAAGCACTTCATTTTTCCAGTGAGAAGCCTTATAATGTGGAAAATAAACCCCAGAAGACCTCTGTGTGGTACAAAGGTTATACCAGGAGAGGATCCTTGTGCATTACCATCTCACAGAGGTGGTGGGACACTTGGTGTGTGTGCATTCAGGTCAGCAGATATAAAACTTTATCTATGGACAAACAGTGAGAAGAAGTGAGAGAACCAAGGTGATGGGGTAGAGGTGGGAAGGAGTAAGGAATTAATTACATCAGGGAGCAGAAAGTCCATTGGAGAAGACTGGGAAGCACTTCTCCATCAACACTCATCCTACTAATACATCCCTTCTCATTCCCACCTCCCTTGGGGCTTACTCTTTCCTTGTGGGTCAGAGTCTTGGAGAAGCAGTTCCTTCTGTGAGGATAGCACGTTTCCATAAAAAGATTTAAGAGTGAGATGAAGGATAAATCCGAGAATCCCACGGCAGGAAATGAATCTGCACAGATGAAAGGGATTTTCCTTATCCCTCGTTTATAACGAGCATGTGTTGGGTGAGGCAGAGGTTGGGATTTACAGTTTCTTTTTCTTGTGGAACTGCCAAAGCCAGGTCTTTCCTGGAAGGTGGTTTCCTGCTCATGGGCTCACAGTTTGTTCCTTGCCACATTCACCCACAGAGCAAGCAGACACAAAGACATTAGGTTGCAGTTTTGCATCTGACCAAACACATGTGCTACTTCAAGGGCTAAGATCTGCTTTGTATCTCCAACCCTGGTCTTAAAGAACAATCACATTACTCATTTCACTTCATTTCATCCCAAACTAATCAGAGCACCAATCTCAGAAAGCTCCATGTTTAAGTTCTGCCCTAGACAAGCTCCATATGAGCTTCACAGTCAACCCACGCACCAAGCTGATCCCAAAGCCCATGGAAACCACTGGAATCACTCTATTTATTTCCATGGGTTTTGGGTCAGGGCCTCATCACAGACTAGGGATAGTATTCAAAATATGAGAAAAACTGCCAAGGTCCCTCAAATCCTACTAAAATCTTCACAGTATTGCTCTGATCCAATTGGAGAGTCGGAACAGGCAGTGTTTTGTCTTCAACCCCGCTTTTTAGAAATGCTCTTCCAGACAACAGAAGAACAGGAGTACAACCATGACAATACATCACCTGGCTCCTTCAGGAAGTGAAAGAGGATGTTTGGGCATGGTAAGGCAAGAGTCTCTCCAGCATCTGCCTCTGGCCAGCACAGTAATTTGTCCCAAGTCCTTTTGCAGCCTCAGGCAGAAGGTGAAATATATTTTTAAGCATAATTATATTTGAACAAAATAAAACCCCAAACCTTTTTAAACTTTGCCACCCCACCACTTACATGTCTTATAAAAATAGCTGAACCACAATTTTTATTCTATTATGAGAAATAAACACCCCCAGAGGATTATTTAATCTGCTTTAGTTAGACCCACTGTGTTAGACTGGGGTGGGGTTTTGAAATAATGTAATAAATGAAAATGTGTTGTGGAAATTGGGAGGAGAGTGCTTCTGGAAGAAAGACCAGATCACAGTACTTGTTCTGGGATTACCCTGTTTTTAAGGATCATCACACCCTCAAAAACATGCAAGCAAGATGCTGTGATAGCACCCAACTGGTTAAGGAATGAAACAAGGACACAAGGATTCACTCAGATAAATTGACTGTCCACATTTGAATGTGAAAGATTGTGGAAAAAAAGAGAATTGAAAGGAATGGAAGTCGATGGAAGAAATGCTGACAAGCCAACATGCACATTGACAGCCTGGCTGTGTCCTCACTCTGGTAGGGGGTCACTCCTCCCTCCCTCCCATCATCCCTCATGCATGGATACCTGCTGAGGTGGAATTTCCATGCTCCTGTGGGTCCTTCAGACATTCAGCCTCCTTTTGCTTCAGCTCTGTCACAAAATCACATTCTGGGTGGACATTTCCAGCAACCTACAGGGAGGAGAGGTTCAGATGATTAGTAAGAAGGGGTTGGATCATCAACCAGTAAGTCCAGACCTATTTTTGCAGCTAACAAGGTTGTTTTAAGGACATCAAACCCTCCCTTAGGTTTAGCATCCGAAGGACTTCACAGTCTCTGCACAAATTGCAGCACTTTGAACAGATCATGGACTCATAGAACAATTAAGGTTAGAAAATGCCTCCAAGACCAAGTCAGATCCACCATAAACACCACATGATATGTGTGAATCCAGCTGAGCTCTGCTAAAGGCAGTAGAACTGCAATACTTCACATCAGAGCAATCCACTACGCAGAACAGATGTCAGAAATGGTAGTAACAGCTCTGTGCTCCAAAGCTTTTAGGATTCCTCTGGCTACATTCATGCTCCAAGACCTCTTTGCTAGGGCTTGGCTTTGAGTGCAGGACTCATTTGCACCTTAACTTGAGCTAGACTCTGCCAAATCTGGTCCCAAAAAGACAAACTGCTCTCGGTCAGGCTCCTTTTCTGCAGGACATGCTGCAGAGCCTCCCTGTGCATAGACAAGCTCCTGTCAACATCCAAAGGAACACCGTGAAATTTCTGCAAAATTGTCTTCTGAAAGAGTTCTTCACTCGAAAAGGAATTGATCTGTTCTCTCCCTTCTGCCATCTGCCTTTCTTTACACAGGGTGGGAGGCAAAACTCCTTTCTTTGGAAAAAAAAATCTCTGCACCAAAGCATTTGTTGGTTTGGCACGATGGTGTTTTGATAGCAGGAACTGTTTAGTTGTTTTAGTCCTTATTTAGACTTTGGCTTATATGGGCACCAGCAGAGAATTTGAAGGCATCCGGAGAACCTTGGCCACCAAAGGACAAAGTCTGAAGTTACACACCACAACTGCTGGGGATGTTCACAGTGTGCAGAAATACATGCCTGTGTATCACAAAGAAGGGAATATGTGCCTTGTCCTACCATGGCCATTGTCCCCAGTCCCAGAAGACCAGTGGTCATCAGAGACACTCTGACTTTGCTCTACACCCTGGCCACTGGTGCTGGTGTGCTCTGCTGGTGTGAATACAGATATAAAAGCACAGAGACACGACAGAAAATAAACTCAGGATGACACTTGCACGGGGAACAGGTGGCTGGCATATGGCTCAGTTTTCTTCCACCCAGAGAGGATTAATATTCAGGGAATTTTGCACAAAAAATATCTGCCTTTCAGTTCACTCAAAGGACAGACTGCCCCCATTCCAATAAGCTGGTGTTTCCCCTCCATGTCAGTGCCCACATCTCATGCTGGTCTGCAGAACATTTGACCTGCATATTGACTAACAACTCGAGGCTCTCAGGCTGCTGGAAAAAGCTGGATCAGTTGCACAACATTTGTTTTTCTGGGGTTTGGACCCTGGTAGTTGAAAATGCCATTTATGCCCATTAAGAACATCTGCTTCCCATTTAGTGCACTTTCAGGAGGATGTGGTTTTCTTGCCAAATTTGCAGACAGCAGTGCCATGGATCAGCTTAAGGCAGCAATGAGAAGGTTCTCGAGGCTGAATGAAGTTTGGTGTGTCTGAGGGATGGAGCAGAGGCCAGGCATTGTGTTGGTCCAGGAGGTGGAGATCTGATGCCTCAGTGGTGTCAGCCAGATCAGTAAAAACAAGGAGCTTGGGGAGCCCCTCAAATTAACTAAGATATTTAATCATAGGTAGAATGATAGAAAATTGGCATCTGTCTTGAGAATCTTTATTTACTTTACATCTCTTTTTATGCCAGCATATATTCTTTCCTCCCTTATATTCACCCTGGACAATGAAGGTCATCTGTGCTGGAAAGCTCCATAACCATGGTGTGTGACAGCTATTGCACAAAGTAGCTTTATTAGTCAGTAGAAAAAACAGTCAAACCATTTACTGACAATCTATTTTACAACATTCTCTTGTTTCAGTGCACTGTGCCCAGAAAAACCTCAGTAGGCAGGAAATGTACCCATTTGCACTGTCCTAAATTATTTCTCCTGGCTAAAAACCTTACTAGATCTTGCCTGTCAAAACTCTCTTTGCTCACTGAAATGTTCATGGCAAGAGAAAAGTTTGCTTGGCTTTTTCACCAGTCCAGGAAAACTTTCTCTTTTTTTCCCCCTTTTTCTTTCTAAGTCTCCAGACTTGTGAGAACATTTTACCACATGCATGTCAAGTAAAAAGATGAGGCTGATCAAGTACCAGGTATTCAAATTATTGCCTATCCCTTCAAGTATATATTCCTTATACACTTGGCACAGTATATACAAGTGAGCAGTAACCACTGCTTGAGCAAGGTCTTCTATGACAGAAGCTTAGGTACAATAAATTCAAAATATTTATTCCACTCCTACGCTGTGCTCTAGATAGACTCATCTCCCTAGAGCATTTGACTCTCTCTAGCAGACCTCAGTTTATGGAAGCTCAGAGTCAGTTTGTAAAGCTTTTAAAACCTCTCCAAATGTTGAAATCAGCTCTTTGCAGAGAAAGTGTATGATCAGTTACAGCACCAATAAAAACAGACGGCTGTTTTTCCACTATTTTGTACTCTAATCCAAGGGGTTTACCTGTTCTCTCTTATAATAAAATATGCAGCACATGCTGGGAGATATTTTATTGTACATTTTCACAAACTTTTTATTGATCCATGCATAATCATATAATAACCAATCCAGCTTTATAGAAGAAGATGCTATTTCCCCTAGGTAAATGGGACAGGATCTTACAGAGACCTTCAGTCATATTTTTAACTATTAGCCTGATATTCTACTTGCAAACAATCAAAGTTATCTACTCCCACTCCAGGGAAGTGCAGTTTGTGACACATGATACAGAGGAAGTTGTGGCTTCACATCAATAAAAAGTCTTTTCAATCATTTCAGGGCACTTTATTTTTCTCACAAAATAAAAACAAGCTGCTGTGGCATCCCTCGTGAAATACTCCTTCAGAAAAGAGGTTCCCAGGAAAGAAGAAAGAATACAGAAGAAGAATCACGTAAGGAAGGTGTTGAAAATATGATTACTCTTAAAAAATAAAGAAAATATCCTTCCCCCACTTTGCAGAAGCCTTTCCTGGTATCTCTGTGATCCTGAAAGCTGGTTTACTACTCATTGTCCAAATCAAAACACCAGCAAGATCTCTGGGCTTTTTAATCATTTAAATATTTCTAACTCTGCCATTAACATCTCTGCTGCTTCCATTCATTTGTTACCTGAAGCACCTCAGCTGCTCCCATACTGAACAACATTAAAGCTACCACCAAAGCAGAAGAAATTGTAACTAATAAGACTGCATAATCTGAAAGTTAAGAGAACTCTATCAAAACTCAGCTACTCTAATGTAACAGCCCTCCTCCAGTTTCTTCTTGTCACTGTTTTATAGCCTACACACAACAGGGAGTTCTGCCAATTATGTTGTTTCTCTGTAGTGAGTGTGGGATAAGAAAGCAGTGAAATGAGTTGATTTAAAGATCCTACAATGTGTGTCCCTTCTGCTGCTGTTCACACTTTTCATAGCATCTTGCCTTGTTTAACTGCAATCCAAGGCAAACAAAGAGAAAAGAGACTCATAAAAAAATAAAGAAAAAAGAAAAAGCTCTGTCTGACTATCTGCTTCAAGAAGGAAATGAACAATTATTGAAACACAATCAAGTAAAAGGTTTTTTTCCCCCCCCATGCAAATACTTACAAGCACTGCCAGACTCAGGGTGTGCAGAGCACAGTGATACACAGCACAAGAGTTCATGTTCCAAAGCAAGAGTCAGACTGCACTTCTTTAGCCTTTCTTAGCATCTTTCACCTGCTTTTGGAGTCCTCTTTCTCCCCTCAGCATTTATCTTTCGGCACAGAAGTGACGTAAGAGGACAGTGAAGTGGGAAATGAATATTAACAATTCTTCACGCTTTATTGAAGCTTTCCAACTTTCTGACTTTGCTGCGTTCTCAGAGACAGGACTGGATGAATTGAGCGATTGATGCTGAGATTATGGGGATCCTATACCCTCCTGGCAAGACCCCTGGTGCTTTCTTTAAACCCCAAATAGTTTTAGAAGCTCTAAATGCTGCTAATCCCATATTAAAACAACATTGCTGGAATAAGAGAAACTGTTTCCTACCAGCTAATGTCAATTTATTCTAAAGAAACCCTTTTCAATGTGGCTCCAGTTTATCTGTGGGTGTGTTTTTATGGAGTCTAATGGCCATGGTGTTGCCCTTTAAAAACATGATCAAAAGCTACTTGCAGGCACATGAAAAAAACTTCTGCTGGGTCCCTGTTGGACATTGATTTGAAGGCAAAATTCACAAGGGATCCTTCCCCCTTTTCTTGAGACTTCTGAAAGTTCAGTGTCTAAATCTCAACTCAACCTCTTTAGTCAAAGTATGGAAATATGGACACTCAGCTCATTCATCTCTTCCTAAGCTTTAAGGCAGGCCAGGGGAATCCCACTCCAGACACACCCATTCTCACTCAGAGATAAATGAAAATCTATTTTATGAGATTCTCTTGTCTAATCTAATGTCTAGAATTCATAAGGTTGGCTGCACTCTGATATCAAAGCTTGTCTATCAATTTACACTATCTTGAAGGACTTAAAATTCCATGGCAACATTAAGCAAATGTTAACATTGCAAGATCTGAGACACAAGATATGAAATGGCTTTCAAATATTGTTCTCTGCTCTTCTATTCCCATATCCTGCCATTCCTCAAAACCAATTCTTAATCCCAGCTCCCCTCTTCCCACAATGGTCCACCCTACAACCCTGCACCTTGTCCATCTTCCTCACTCACCTTTCTTCAGTGATTTCAAATGATTTCTTACTGCTTATCTGTGTGGATTGGGTGTTGGAATGCTGAGACCATGGAAAGAAGCCTCTCATCTCCCAGAGTCATCACAGCTCTGAGGAACTAAAGTTCTACCTAGGCAAGGCTCGACTACATTTGGAAACATCTGTGGGGATGAAACTTCAGGGCTTGTTTGTAGGTTGGATCTGTGAGGGAACTGAGTGTGTGCAGTGCAAAAATGTGTCTTTGGAGAGCTGAAGTTGTCAAGTTTTCCTTTCAGCGTGTACAAAATGATTTATTTCGTTATTGCTCAAATACTCATACCTTGCCTAAATTAGGCGAGCTCTCACAATTCTAAAACAAAATTAGAGCTGCTCTCCTGTCACTTTTACTGTGGGTTTTTTTCTCCAGATGATGAAGCTCTGGACCTTGTAAATGAATACTTATAAATGTATTTATCATGTGCAAATTCTCCCATTTTTCCCAGCTTCATTTCAGAAGTTAAATAATCTCAAGAACTGCAAGATTTCCCTGCAGAGGTGTAATATGGAAAAAATACAGCCCATAATGCTAAACCTACTTTTCTAGTTGGTGAAGTTATGAAAAAAGCTGCTGAAAGAACTTAAACCTACAGTCTTAATTCACCATGACATGCCTTCAAAATAATATCTGGCAACAGGATTCAGTACTTTCCAGTGTTTTGCTGATTCCCTCCTATTCCCATTTGAGGAGGTGAACAACCTGAAGAGAACTGGCTTTGTTGAGCCTGGAGAAGAAAAGGCTTTGGGGTGAACTTACTGCACACCTCCAGTACCTGAAGGGAGCTACAAGGAAGGTGGAGATGGACCTTTTACAAGTGCATGGAATGACAGGACAAGGGGGAATGACTTCAGAGTGGAAGAGAGCAGGTTTAGATTAGATATTGGGAACAAATTCTTGGTTGTGAGGTTGGGCAGGCCCTGGCACAGGTTGGGCAGAGAAGCTGTGGCTGCCCCATTCCTGGAAGTGTCCAAGGCCAGGTTGGACGGGGCTTGGAGTAACCTGGGCTGGTGGAAGGTGTCCCTGCCCATGGCAGGGGTGTGGAATGAGGTGATCTTTAAGGTCCCTTCCAACACAGGTCACTCTATGATATAACTCTACAATATGATAAGATGATTTAAGCTACTCAAAGTACTTTTACCACAGCAGGGACTTTCAGCTGTGTTACAGGTATTTAATGCTGTTATAACCCTAGAAAACCTAATAAAACTATAGTGACCATAATAACACTATAGTGACCAGTGCTATCATCACAAGGTCATGTCAGTTATAGCATTTGGACACATTCCCTCTCCTTTCCTTCCCAAATTGATTCCAGTTTAAAGAAAAAATACTTTGGCTGAACATCCATCATATTTCCTGCAATGTATTAAGGTTAAAAGTCTTTAGACTGTCCCACAGATGGTCCACTGATTGTGCCCCCCACCAACATTTCAACCAGTGTTTGAAAATGAATCAGAAACAGACCCATTTCATGGGGTTACACTTTTTTGGTCCATGTGTTAGAAAAATAAGTTGCCACTGAGTAAGCTTTTGGTGTCCACACCAGAATGTTCCATTTCAGCCACCACATGTGAACCATTCCGTGTGCTTATTCAGTCATGCCTAGAAAAACCACAAAAGGCATCCTTTGCCACTTTTCAACATACCAGAGAACAGAGAGAGCCCAATGGAAGACATTTCACAAGGTTTTCATCTTCCAGGGAGAGCAGGCATTGGTGTAGAGGGGTCTTAGCTGAAATGCATCACATGGGACCTCTGATGACCACGGATCACTTTGGAAAACCCGTCTTTTTTGTATTTGCAGCCTCATTGGGCCAATCTGCAGCTCAGACATTCCATTAAAATGAGTTCCTTCCTACTGTCGCTGTTTTGTGCAAATTTCCAGCTGTTTGTGGTTAAGGAGAAAGACAAGTCTAAAAGAAAATAATGGGCTTGTGGCTCTTTTTTTTTTTCCTTCCACCAAAACGACTATTTTTTTTCATTTTAAAAAAAAAAAGTTTCCTCAATAACTAACAGAACTTTGAGCTGCTTAGTTTCACCATAAAAGCACATCTGAAGGACCAGCTTTTTCCACAGGCACAAAGTTCTCACTTCCTACCAGTTCTATCCAAATTTTTCAGCCTTGAATACCACCACCTCTGCAAGTCTGCTCCCACACTCCTCCTGGGCACAGCCAGGCACTCAGTAGACCAGTAATTACTACATCTTCTCTCCACTCATCACCTCCATCATCAACACTCTCCCTACTCCATGCACCTCCTCTGCCAAGTTTTCTAGTGGTGGCATCTTGCCTTTAGGATGGCAGAGCTGCAGAGCAGAGATGGAACATGCAGCAAAAGGGCTGTTTTTCACCCCAAAGGTGAAAGCCTTGCAGCTTGTTGCAGAGTGGTTTTAGTTTGTGTTACCAGCTCACATCTGATTTCACCAGAGCTTGTTTTCTCCTCCCAGCTCTGCCACCCCTGTTTCTGCACTCCCTCCCTACACAGAGAACAGCATCCCAAAACTTGTATGAAACTCTTGGGGTTTTTCTGCCACTTTTTCTGCCTCTGCAAGATCACAGAATCACAAAATGGCTTGGGTAGGATGGGACCTTAAAGATCATCTAATTCCAAGCCTTTTCCACAGGCAGGGACACCTTCCACTAGCCCAGGTTGCTCAGAGCTCCAACCAACCTGGCCTTGGACAGTTTCAGGGATGGGGCAGCCACAGCTTTTCTGGGCAAATTATTGTGGCCACAAGGACATTTACAAAGAGATAAATCTGCAGTTGAAATGTTCAAGGCCAGGCTGGGTGAGGCTTGGAGCAACCTGGGCTAGTGGAAGGTGTTCCTGTCCATGGCAGGGGGTTGGAACTGGGTGATCTTTTAGGTCCCTTCCAACCTAAATCCATAATTCTATGATTTTAGATGTCTTATGATGGAAAGCTGGAGAAAACCTTAATACTATAAATCAATATTTCATAATACACCTATAAAAACCTAGTTAATTTTTTAAAAACTACCTAATTTCATTGTCATATAAACCCCATGGATCTTCCAAAGCTAAAAGCAAACATTTTGAGTTAAATGGTTGTAGCTTCTGAGATGGCATTGCTGCAGCTTCATATTTCCCAAGGATCACGCCCAGAAAAAAGAACTTAGAATTTAACATTGAGAAAAGAGCTACAAGTGGCATTTTTCTTGACCTTGTTAGTCCAGTCAGCAGTGCCCAAAGTGACAACAGAACCAGGACTGCCTTTGTGGCTACCAAGGTCAGAGCCACGGGCTCATGGTGGAGTTTTTGATACTGAAGGCGAATTTATTTGAGAAATAAAAGAAAATATCAGTCTCTACCATTGTCTCACAGAGTGTCTTATTGCCATGACAATTCTTTAAAACTATTGAAATTTAGAGGAAAGGTGTGGGAGGGGAGAGGAGGAGGAAAGCTGGGTCTAAGTCATTTAACCACAGCTCCAAGAATAGGCGATTTTGTTGTGCAGACGTGACAAATGAATGTTTAGTTTCTGAAGGAAAAAAGGGAATGTTTGAAACCGGGAAACTTTAGGCAATCCAGAGTTTTATAAATGGGGCCTTGAATTATTGTTTTAATACTGCAGATCAAAACTATGCAGAGTCATAATGATGCAGTTGAGTTAATTTTTCTTTGCAGTGTAAGAAGATGATAATTTTTCTCACACCACGCGTGAGATGAGCGGGGAGATTTTAACCAACACTGTTTAAATGCAGCACAAAATGAAGAGCATTAACTCTTGATCACATTAAATTAAGATAAATCTGTTTAAGCCCTTGTACACTGGGGGTTTGGGCTGATTTTCTTTCCACTGGCAGAAATTTTTGAGCCTGGCAGCAAGACTATGGCACAGCTTTGACCACGCAGTCCTTCAGCACTTCTTTCCTTTCCCCCTTCAGCTTTCGGGTTGCTTCTTCCCTGCCAGAGCTCTTTGTGGGCATTGCAGGGAACCAGAGCAGGGAGTTGGGCCACACTAGAAATAAATAATTCCCCCTCAGCAGAATCATTTGCCTTTTGCCCCTTATAAATGCTGTCAGTGCCACACATATGTCAGCCCCTGGGAGGGAACTGGGGCTGGGAGTAGCTGAGACAGACCCAAACCCATATTTTTTGGCTCCATCAGGTGATGTTTTCAGACACTTCTTTTCAGGGGGATAAAAAAAACCCAGAAATTTTTGGGTGCAGAAAAAGAAAACATAAACTCATACTGTCATGATGTAGTAAAGGTGTTGGACCTGATGATCTTCAGAGGTTCCTTCCAAACCCAGCCATTCTGGGATTCTGGGATCTGGTTAATCCCTAATTATGAAAATAAGCTGTTTATATATTTTAATGCTGATAAGTAAAAATTAGGGATTGAAGTGGATTCTCATGTGCACTTATTGCCCTCATTTTTGGAATGGGCAAAGGTTTAATCCATGATATTTGACTGGTTCTCCTGATTTACAGAGAAAAAGGTTTCCCTTCCATCTTCTTGTTACAAAAAGTTGAGGCTGCAATTCATGATAGGGCTGTCAGAACACAAAGAGTAATGTAATAAGAACAATTTTATTCTGCTAGGTATTCTACCAAAATATAAATACATGTAAATATTATATATTGTTATTATTATTATTTTTATATTAACGTATTAAACACATTATGTATAAATATTGTATTATATATATTAAATAAAATATAATATTAACAACTTTTATATAAATTTTATATGGAATTTATATATCAGACGTTTCTGCAGTCACTCAGACTTGGATAAAATTTTTGAATTGAATTTTTGGAGGGTGGTCCTTTTCTATTTTAGGGAAAAAAAACAAAACTGAGCTACCAAAATAAATTAAAAAATCCAAACAAATCCAAAACCAACAAAATAAAAAAGCCCACACAAGTTGGACATAAAATGAAAATGCTCCTTTAAAACAGAAAAGCCCTGGAACAGAAACATAAAATAAAACTTGGGGATTTTTCTAACAATAAGTGAGAAACATTGACACATCGTTCAGCTTTAAGGGGCTTATTTTGGATTTTGAGTTGGGTACACTGTTCTCCTCTGAAAGAGCCTTGAATAATAATTTGATTGACATCGATTAACTATTGTGTGATGTTCACCACTGCCTGTCCATCAGACAACAAAAAATAATCAAACAAATTAATTGGCATTTAAATAAAAATTAATTTTTAATCAACAAATTTAATAAAAATATTCTCTGAAGACTCTCCATGTCTCTTACGGGTTCTACAGAGGATAATTTTCAGATTTCTGGTGAAGTCCATGAGACATCTCCTGGCTTGAACTGTTTTGAGGTTTCTCATGATTTCTGTTATTTGGGTTTGACATCAATAGATAAATGCACCAAACACTAATTTCCAAAGCCAGTTGTCATCTGGAATTGGTATTAAAAGCTCTGAAATGTTTCAGCTGAGGAAGTTTAATTTCCTCTTTAAGTGCAAGGTTGTCTCAGCCAAACAGAACATTCCTTTCTGACACCAAATATATAATTTCTTTCTCCAGCCTATACAGGGAAATGATTGTTGTGTGCTCCAAAATGTCTCTTTTTTGATTCTCATTTAATCAGTTGCTCGTTACGATCTTGTAAGATCTAAAAATGGTCCTTACATTCAACATTCATCATTATCTGCTGCTCGTACTCCCCCAGTGCCTTACACCAGGGAAGGAGAGTAATCCACCTTCCACTTTAATCATTTCAAGATAAAATAGCACAGAAACAGCTGCAAAAAAACAACTCTGGAAATTATCAAGCACACAAACACAATCTATGAAGATGCTGTTTCCAGAGAGCCCCCCAGAATGCATTTGAGGGTCCAGATGGCTACACAAGGTGAGGAAATAACATCAGTGATGTCCTAGTGCTGGAGAAAGGCAAAATTATTGGGTGTATAAATGAGGGTATTACTTATTTCCTGCATAAAGCAGAACTTCCTTATGGTAAAGAGTCAAATATGACCAGTCTAGGGTGAGGTCTGCCTAGGATGTATTTTTCAAGAAAGCTTTGGATGTCCTGTAAATATTCTGGAGGCAAGCAGAGGGTTTGAGGAAACTGCAGTGTAAGGGTAGAGGTTGGAAGGAAAGCAATGGCTTTGCCAAATAAATAAAAAAAAATAGAAGATGAAGGGGATGCATCATAGAATGACAGGACCACAGAATGGGTTGGAAGGGACCTTACAGATCATCCAGTTCCAACCCAGTGCCATGGGCAAGGACACCTTCCACTACACCACAGTGACAGGACACGTCCTTAGGAAAGGAGACAAGAATAATGTTGCCTTGTCAAACAGGACAAAAAGCCCCTGGCTAAAATTGTGGGTGGAACACCAGGAAAAATCTTTCTGGCACTAAAAAATTTTTCAAGCCTTTGAGAAATGAAACTAAGAAAATGTGGAGTGTCTGTCATTGGAAGGGTTTTGGAAAAGATCAGACAAACATCCAGGGGAGGGATGAGTGAGACTGCCCTGGGGCTGGACAGTGGGTGGGGTGATGTCTTGAAGTCTCATCAAGCCTTGTTCCCCTTCACTGTGTTGGGCTTCCAGAAGTCACAGAAGGTTGGTCCTTGAAGAGCAGTGCCACCAGAGTTGTCCTCAGGGGTGGGCAAAGCAAACAGCCTTTGAAACAAAGGAGAACTTGAGAGGAAAAAACAGTTTATAAAAGCATATTATTTTCTCTTCCATACCAGTAATTCATTTCCTAGTCAAAGTGGCAAGAACAATGCATTTAATTTCTTATTTTTTTAAGAAGTTGAGAAACTAATGAGAGAAAAGATGATTTTTCTGCTCTCTCTTTTCCCTAGAAACCAGAGTTGTGTAGAGGAGATCCAATGTCACCTTATGACAAAGAAATTTCTGTGTTTCTCTAAATGACTTATTGATTCTTTATAGACAGCATTAATAGAAACTGTGGAAAATAATGGGGATAAAATTCCATTGATTTATTACAGATTTAAAAATAAAATAATTAGATCAGGCTTCTGAGACTAATGTTAAAAACAAATAATGGCAGAAGGGTGTGCAACAGGAGCTGTCCTAGATATTGAATGCTAAAGCCTAATAGAGAGCAGGACAATTATTAGCACAGTCCTATAAGATATATACAGAGTCACATATAGCAGTGGAATATTAATAATAAACTGGAGAACCCCACAGAAACAGTGATTTGTTGCCTTTTTATTGTATTTCATATAGATATTCTATACATAATTGAAAAGGCTAGTAAAGAGGGTTTTTTCATAACTATAGTAAAGTGTTGCTGTCCTGCTCAGGCATTAAGCAGAAATCACTGAGGAAGGAACATTTGCATTTAATTAAGCAGGTGAATAGTTATTTCCCTGCCTGAAGTATAACCCCTTCTTTTACAAAATGATGTTTATTCCTTTCAAGCCACTGTACAGCCAAATTTGACTTTAGGAAGGGCACTGACTGTTCTTTGGATTGTACCATTGGCCAAAGGTTAAGATAATCACTAAATCCCTGATCACCTTAATCATGGGAGAGGCTGGAAAACAAGTGGACCAATGACTGACATGTGTGAGGCTCTATTTTTTGGTCTTTCTTTTTTTCCCCTGACTAATAGCAAAACCTGAGTACTATTCATTAAAAATGGGATTAATTAACCATGAAAGCTGGAAAAGTCATGACTGTGGTTCTGCTTCACTCCCTGTGCTGCCCATTAACAAATCCTACCTTTTAATGCAAGCCCACAGAGCAGTTGTGTCCCATGATCTGGGTGGTTGGACACTTGCCCATAATAGATGGTTGAATATCTTTCTTTTGCCAGTGGCTTTTTTTACCTTCCTGATGGAAAATTGCCTCCTGACCCATTGAAAAAGTCTCCATGGACCTTATCCAGACATCTGGGACAGGATTCAGTTACCTGAACATATGTGGTTATTGATATCCAAGTTGTCCTGGTCCTGTTTAGCTTCCAGCTGGTCAGGAATAGTACAGGTGTTCCCTGAATCCATCAACATGGGTGTCTCCAATACCCTGGCATTTCTCAAATATCCACAGACGTCATGTTAGGACAAAGAAATCGAGTGCCTGGGACAGAAGTTTCTCCTCCTGCACACATAAATTTAGATGCTGATAATGAGGTGTCCAGATTTCAGTCTGGATCTTGTCCCTGCCTGAACTGGGTCAGGCTGAGATGGAATTGATTTTCCCCATAAGAGTTGTGCTGGGTGTTGGGAGCTAGAAAGGGGTTGGGAACACACCAGCATTTTGGTTTCTGCTGAGCAGTTCTGGGACAGCATCCACCTGTTGGAGATGTCCAGAGGAGGCACCAGAAGATCAGAGGGATGGAGCACCTCTGCTCTTGGGAAAGGCTGAAAGAATTGGGATCCTTCAGCCTGGAGAAGAAAAGGCTTTGGGGTGACCTAATTGTGGCCTTCCAGGACCTGAAGGGAGATGACAGGAAAGATGGAGAGAGGCTATTTACAAGAGCATGGAGTGACAGGACAAGGGGGAATGGCTTCAAAATGAAGGAGAGCAGGGTTAGATTAGGTTTTAGGAAGAAATTCTTCCCTGTGTGGGTGGTGAGGTCCTAGAAAAGGTTGCCCAGAGAAGCTGTGGCTGCCCCATCCCTGGAAGTGTCCAAGGCCAGGGCTTAGAGCACCCTGGGCTAGTGGAAGGTGTCCCTGCCCATGGCAGGGGGTGGGAACTGGATGATCCTTAAGATCTCTTCCAATTCAATAGTTCTGGGATTCAATGATTTTCTCCAACATTCCTCCCTCACCAATAGGCTGGAGAGGACAAGATCTTGGGAAGGGACACAGTCAGGAGAGCTCATCCACACTGGGCAAAGGGACATTCCATACCATATGTGTGGGAAGGGACATTCCTTATTACGATGTTTGCCTTCCAAAGCAACCCCTAAGAGCCACTGAAGTCTCCCTTCCCAAGAAGTGGTTGGACATCCCCCACTGACAGGAAGCAGAGAGTAAATCTTTGGTTTTCCTTCCATTCTGCACGAGGCCTTTGCTTTCGTTTTATTGAACAACCTTTATCCTGAGCTTTTTTCCATCTTATTTTCTTCCTTCATTTCCCTGTCCTAGTGAGGAGGGAAGTCATAGTGGGCACCTGGTATCCAGATAAGGTCAACCCACCAGACCAACTTAAAAGTCTGCTTTTGACATGCTGCTCCCAGACTAAGTGGAAAATGAATCAGAAGAAGAGTTAAACTTTGGGTGAGCTCAATGAACATCTACTTCCTCTGAGATCTTAATTTCTAGACACCTAGAAATTATTAGACATCTTTACACATCACCTGGCAGGTTGAGAGCTCGGACTGGAAGGGAATCAAGCCAAATAATTAAGCCCATGACACCCAAGTGATGATCATGGTGTGGACTGTGCAGTGTTAGAAGTGTCAGGAGATGAGTTAAGTCAACTGGTCGCTTTTGGTGGCCCCAGGACCACAGATAAGGCTGTGCCTGTGGTTATTCTGCACATGGGTTCACACTGTAACGTTCTGGGCCAAAAAGTAAGGGTTCTGGTTGCATTGGTTACAGTAGTAATGAGAAAAGTAAGAAACATGTTATTATTATGATTACACCATAGTAACTGAGTAATTGCACAACGTGGTAATTCAGGAATGACTAAAGAGAAAAGAGAACCATAATTAACTACTCCATCTTGCAACACAGACCCTTATTTGAGGCAATGACATAATAACATGGAAGTACTCTATCCTTACAAACGTAAGGACTGTGGAAATGGTTCTCAGCTCAAGTTGTTCACCTTAGGGAAACACTGGAATAAAAGCTTTTGAAGGAAAAAACCCCAAGAATTATATACATATGAAATTATAGGTGAGTGTGTAAAGGGTTGAATTGTGATGATTACAATACATTTTCAAGTTTGGGGGAGAATAAATTCTAACTGACTCTTTTCCATGTCTTTGCATGTACAGGTTTGAAATGCCTTTCTAGAAAGTTCAGGGATTTATTTTAATTTTTGAAGACGATGTATTTGACATCCTGGAACCATCTTCAGGGCTCAGTAGAAAGTTAAAAGATGACACTAACCCCCAAAAACACAAAGCCTCTGTTTTAGCCATTCCAGCCTCATCAGAGTTCAGGATACTTATGATCGAATTCCTACACTGTGTCTGACCCCTGTCTAGCTGCATCATTTACCCAGGAGTTTACAAAGATTCAGCATTTTTCTCTATGAGAAATTCTTTTTTTTGCCCACAAATTCCCTATTCTCCCATTCTTTAAAAATCTCCCACTATCTTTGAAAGCAGAACTGATCATTGCTCTTTTTGCTTACTCCACAAAGCTTCTGGTACCCTGGACTAAAGCCTTGAGAAAGGAAAATAAACCCTCAATACTTCCAACAGAGAAGAAAGGAAGAGACAACTGTCAAATTTCAAGTACTGATTTAATGATTCTGTGATAAGCAGAAAAAGGACAGCTCACCATGATATTTGTTTCCACTGTCATTTAGACTAAGACATATCTGCACCTCTTTTCCTTCCAAGGGAGGATCAGCTTACTCAGCTTACTGGGATGCAAAGAGATTTTGGAGGTTTAGTGAAATTACCACAAGATATATTATGCATTTACCTCATTGTATTTGCCATATTTTGGTAGCTTTCAATGATGGGTAAATAGAAGGAAAAGCAAAATCAGGCACTTGTTTTGTTACAAATATTTTCATAGACACAGGGCATAACAAAAGAGAAAAAACCCTAAAACACTAATAAAAAGGAGGTTTCCCTTAGATTATCCATCACTATTAATACCAGTTACGCAGGACTCACTGTAGGTAGAAGAGCAGAGGTAACTAAGCATTCTAACCCTAATCTAACACTACCCCAATGGAGATTTAATTCTATGGCAGATGGCTGTTTAACTAAAAAGATCTGCACCAACAGTGATTCACATTCTCCCCTTGGCAACCAACTCCACAGCCCAGTTTTTCTTGTACTTATGAAGTTTCTCTTAGGGTTGTCAGGTTTTCCCTAATACTTGATTTTATTCCTCCCTACTGACTTGTAAACCCATTTCTTCTGCCCAAAGTGATGAGAAGGAATAACTGACACTTGTCTCTTACACAACATCTATTTTAGCCACCCCAATCTCTGTGTCTCTCTGGAATCACACACTTCGGTACTTTGAAGTTTCCCTCTGGGTTTTACTTGCCCAGTTTCCTCATTCTAGCAGCTTTTTCTGAGCAAACTCCTGTCCCTCTGTTTTATTTATCAGCAAACTTACAGTGTTCATAAGTATATTGAACAAAAAAGAATTTAAAGATTCTTTTGAACACTTTTTAATGCAAAAGCCAATGCCATGTCAGAGGCTTCTCCTCCATTATGGCCTAAATGTGGCCAAAAGGACCATGGTACTTCACTAAAGATGGGCTAAAGAGAGTAAGAATCAACTTGGAGAACTCTGCACCTTCTCTGCAGCTCTTTGGTCCCTCCTGCTCACAGAACTGGCCACTTTTTGTAGAACTCTGGGATTTCCAGATCAGTGAGCTATCCAGAAAGACCTGACCTCATTGTTGTAAAGAAGTTGACTCTACCCTTATTTTCTCCATCCTATCACAAGCCCGCAGGAAGTTAAACCACAGGGAGCATCTCGGGTTTGTGGTTTTCCGATCTTTGTTCCTCGGAAAGACAAAAGGAGAGGGCAGAGAATGACTGAGCCATCGTACTGGAAATGGACAGTGTGACCCACTGACCTCTGAAACAGCAAAAGTCATCAAACTTCCCGTTTGTTCTCTGAGCAGAAGAGGGGAAGTGTAGTAATTTCCCTCTCTCACTCCCTTCTTGCTGTGTCAGGATACCCACTCACTATCAAATCACCGCTTCCATAGCAGGGTGGGGATGGGCTCGTTACAGGAAGAAATCAACTGCAAACAAAGCAGAGTTGTAAACTTATCAGAGGCGTCTTGTCAGAAGCAGGAAAGCATTTATAAATCTGCTTCGCTTCTGGGAAGTTGGTGGTGTAGGAAATAGGGGTGGTAGAACTCGTGGAAACAGCCATTCTCTTCTGGTGTGTGCCTGGAGGATGAGGAAGGAGGCTCCAAACTTTCCTTATTTATTTGTGTCTTGTACACCACGTAGCACTGAGGTGCAGGAATGAGCACGAACATGCATTGTGCAATGACAATACACAGTGTTTCAAATGAGCATTTACAGGGGGATGTGTTATTTTGCCCTGATGAGTGCAAAGGAACACCCATTTCCCCCTCAAATTGAACAGAAAGGAAAAAGCAGAAATCTGCCTCCCAGCCTGACTCACCCCTTCTCTTAATGCCCCTGTGTGGATCTGTTTTCCTGGGAAGTTCCAAATGGTGAACTCGCTGCTGACACCTTGTCCCTGCCCAAGAGCTACGTGTCATTTTCACACCAAAGTGCCTATATGACCTGAAGTTTGGATGAGGGTAAGGGAACAAAGTGTCAGGAACAGCTTGGTTTGTTTGACACAGGGCACTGGAATGTCCCAGCTGGAATTTGTGTCTCCGGAACTGCAGCCTTTGGTGTTGGCAGAAGGCATCTCACCATGGTTATTAGATCACAGAGTCCCTGCTTGTCTCAGATCACACCCATTCACGTGGTGTTATTGAAATTCTGAGTATTGGCCCAGAGAGGAGCTGTCTCCAGATGGTAAAACGTGTAATATGACATTCTGTCATGGCTCAGCCATGGTTTGGCCCCTCTCTGATGGGAGGAGATTCAGGAAAGAAAATAGAACTTGTGGTGTGAGGTAAGAACAGTTTAACAACCAAAACAAGTAAAAAATAATAACAATAATGGAGAAGGAGAAGGAGAAGGAGGAGGAAGAGGAGAAGGAGAAGAAGGAGGAGAAGGAGAAGGAGAAGGAGAAGGAGAAGGAGAAGGAGAAGGAGAAGGAGAAGGAGAAGGAGAAGGAG